>BGPR01016874.1:18687-29251 GCA_013235015.1 Araneus ventricosus | reverse complement strand
TATAATATAATATAATATAATATAATATAATATAATATAATATAATAATTGCAAACATAAATATATACGTAATAAATAAATAAACATACTAAAAAATAAGCAAAAAAATGAAAAATTAAGGAGATCTAATAAATAATAAACAAAATTTTTGAAAAAGAAAAGAAACTAACTAAAATTATAAGTCGTAAGACCTCATGCAACAGGGAAAAGAAGAAGTACCGACAAGAAACAAGAAGTACCCCCCCCCCAAAAAAAAAAGTCTGAGACACAATTTAGAAAAGAGAGACAGAAAAAAAAATCTAAAAAACAATTTTGAAAAAGAAAAGAAACAACAATAACAAAACAATTTCCTAACACAATTTAGAAAAGAAAATCGGTGACAGGTCTGCGGATGGCGCAGTTCGACCCGTGAATGACCCACCTAAATGGATGGACTAAAAATTGGAATGGTGTGGAGTTCTACCAGGCCATTTGCGCAGTATGGACTGACAGTGAATGTCCAGCTTAAATCTAAGAGATTGAAGACTGCTTGGCAGATATTGACCTTGAACTCTTCCATACATGGGTCTAAAGTTACGAGGTCATAGCTCCCACCACTTTTGTGCAGTAGAACTTTGAAAAATGTGTGTAATATGCTGTCGTCGCATTTGTTTTGGCAGAGAAAGTTGAGCAGAGAATC
This sequence comes from Araneus ventricosus, assembly GCA_013235015.1. NCBI lineage: Eukaryota > Metazoa > Arthropoda > Arachnida > Araneae > Araneidae > Araneus > Araneus ventricosus. The sequence continues at coordinate 28,572 of BGPR01016874.1, read as the reverse complement.
TGCATCAGGTTTCTCCCAAAATCTTTGTGGTACTTGTGGTGAGACTTGCAAAAGTTTATAAGGAACATTGTATGAACCACATAAGAGTTTATGAATTGTTCGAACGTTTTCAACATGGCCGTCAAAGTGATGTTTTCCAATATATTGACGAATGTCCAAATATCCAAGATGATGATTCAGCTGTTCGTGAAAATCATCAAATCACTATGTCATGAGTTGTCTGACGAGTGCAGCATTAGCTGTGGTTCAGTTCAGTCCATTCTGATTGCAGATATGGGTATGAGACCCATGTTTACAAAGTTTTTGCCGAAACTCCTCCCTTTCATCTGCGCTCGATCTCCTCGAATGTGCTGAAAATGAGGAAAACATTTTAAAAATGATTGTAGCATGGGATGAATTACGGGTTTACGGATATGACTCAAAGAGATCGAGAATTAAAAGAGATTGAGCGCAACTCAACCTTCTCCCATAACAAATTCGACGACAGCACCGTACACACATTTTTCAAAGCTTTACTGCGCGGAAATGGAAGGAGCTACGACTTCGTAGTTTTCGGCGCATTCACGGGAGGGTTCAAGGTCAATATCTGTAAAGGGTCTTCATTCGGAGTGTTTTAGTCTTGAGGGCAGCGCACCAGTCTCCATACTCTTTGATCACACCTCATATAATATAGTAAATAAATATGTTTATAGTGTAGCCAAGAATGGCTCTTGTGCCATAAAACCCAAAACAATCACTAATTCACTCTATAGAAAGTAAAATACTCATCTGGTATTAATACGTTCGATAACTTTCGAATGAATTAAGAAAATGAAGCAAATTCTTAAAAGTAAGGAAACAGAAAGAAATGGATTTTACTTTAAAATGTAGAAGTTTTAGAAAAACATAAGACATCCAAAATTCCTTAGTGAGGTAATGACTTGATTCATTATGACGATCCGTTCAAAATTAAACACAATTTTGAAAATTAATATCTTGTATAAATTTGGATTAATTTAATTCTAAATGTAATATAATCATGCAGGGCTTGGTGCAATAAGAAATCAGATTTCTTCTATTGCCCGTACGATATATTCATTTATCATATTGTTTAAAGAATAAACAAATGTCAATGGTACTCTTTGCAATTAAAGCTACAAAGTAATAAGCGTCACAAGTATTTGTTCGGATTAACCCTTTGAGTACGACTGTCATGCGGACGTGCGAGCTGATTGGCATATTCTCTCCGGATAGTCACAAATGCATACCGGCTCTTTTGGCTTTTAGCTACCGGCTATCACGTCGGCATGACGTCAGCTTTAGAGCAGTTAGGCTTAACTAGAAAAAGTGCGCCGGCCCTGAGCAGTCGCGCGAGATGGAAAACTTTGGCCACTTCGAACCACACGTTTTCCTTGCGGCCGTCCTCAAAAGGTTAAGGATATACACTATATGCCCAAAAGTATCCGGACACTTGCAGATTTTCACATTTTTTAGAATTTCTCCGGAATGGTTTAACCGACTGCCTTTAAACTTCGGACACATAAAGAATAGACAATAACTCACATTTTACATTGAAGATTCGGTCCTGAGGGCAATTAGGGGGCCGTCTACAAACTGATGAAGACAGAAAGGTTTTTGGCCCACCCCGCTTCACAGAATACTGATAACAAGATGAAACTTTTAGAAATGGTAATGTTTAATATGCATAATATTTACAGGAATTTTTGTAAACTCAGCGCAAATATTTGGGAAAATATAAAGGTTTTCTTAAAAAATCTCAAATTTTCCCACCTGTTTTTTGCTTATAACATGCAGAGTTTTCTGTTATATTATACGAAACTTACAGAAAAGATGACAATTTGTTAGAGAAGCATTTGTGTAAAACTTTGGAAAAGAATTGTTTAATATTACAGGAATTATGAGCAATTTTAGTAAATAGTGTTTTACTGCGCATGCGCGAAACATATTGTAATTTTTCTTTCACAACTTTAAAGCCAGATATATAGGGCAACTTATATAAAATAATTTAGTTCAATATCATTAGTATTCAGAAAGATATCGGCATTACAACGAGCAGAATTTTAGCTCCTGTCGAAGAGAAGCTAAAAGATGAGGGGTTGTACACAAATTGATATTTTTTAAACTTATATTTTTAAATAGTTATATTGAATTGTATAGCGGTAGAATTTGCTGCATACCCATGAACACTTATCAATTATGTGCATAACTTAAATTCCAGCTAATTAGGCACTATAAATAAGAAACATTTTATTACTTTAATTATATTATTTACATGATTATTAACAAGATGCATATTACAATTTTACGGTACGGCCAAACGATATTTAAAAAAAATATATTTATTTTATGACGAAACGATTTTATTCACTAATTTCTTTTCTTAAAAAATATTTTAATAATTGTAAATATATATATATTTTTTATTCGTTACGAGTATTGATGTTCATGGGTATTCAGCAAATTCTAACCACTACAATTCAATATTACTATTTAAAGATATAAGTTTAAAAAAATAGCAATTTGTGTAATAAACCCCTCATCTTTAGCTTCTCTTCGACAGGAGCTAAAATTCTGCTCGCTGTAATGCTACTATCTTTCTTGGTCACTAATGATATTGAACTGAATTTTTATATAAGTTGCCCATATATCTGGCTTTAAAGTTGTGAAAGAAAATATACTATGTTTTCGCGTATGCGCAGTAAAAACACTATTTACTAAAATTGCTCATAATTCCTGTAATATTCAACAATTCTTTTCCAAAGTTTTACACAAAATGCTTCTCTTAACATATTATCCTTTCTGCAAAAGCCTCTGTATAATATAACAAAAACTGCATGTTATAAGCAAAAACAGGGTGGGAAAGTCTTGAGATTTTAAGAAAACCTTTATATCTTCCCAAATATTTGAGTTGAGTTTACGAAATTCCTGTAAATATTATGCACGTTAAACATTACTATTTCTGAAAGTTCTCATCTTGTTATCAGTGTATTCTGTGAAGGTGGGCCAAACCTTTTATTTTCATCAGTTTGTAGATCGGCCCCTAATTGCCCTCAGGACCGAATCCTCAAATGTAAAATGTGATATTGTCTATTCCTTACATGTCTGGTTTAAAGGCAATCGGTTAACCATTCCGGAGAAATTCATTCTAAAAATTGTGAAAATCTGCAAGTGTCCGGATACTCCTTGGGCATATAGTATATGTTGAAACCCACAGTAACGCTGAACAAATAACACAAATATATATAAAAAAAGGTTCAAATTCGACTCCTCACTCAATGAGCACCAAACATTGACGTTATCGCTAGAGACCCATACGACCCAAACTACCCTAAAGGGGTGTAAGGTCTGAGATTGGTCGCTGAGAAAAACGAGTCGAAGTCGGTATTGGTCGGACAGAGACGCAAACCCAGAGGTTGAAAGTCACTATAATATCCAGAGTAAAATCATAGCGCATTTTCGTCTCATCTCTATCGACACCTGCCCTCAACTTTGTCCGAGAGTCTCTTTCTTTTTAGTGTTCAGCTTTATTATTGTTATTAATCCACCAGGAGAGAAACAGGGAATGAAGCCATCATGTAACAATATCAAGGGGTGCATCGAGATCATCGAAACAGCACAATGACAGGCAAGTTTTCACGTGCCCGAAGATATGCTAGTAACCCGGTGCCAAATTTGGGTTGGTGGGGCTGAGGATGATAAAAACATACCCAACGGAGCTGGGTGCTGCAAAATTTCTTGAGTGCATCTCGCGATATGCGCGAACATCATCGTCGTGAAACAAGACCACTTGAACTTGATGGCTGGACACAGTTCGCGAAGAATCAGTGCTTTGATAAAATTACCACAAAAAAAATCAAAATTGTTGTACGCACTTCAGGTTTGGTGAAGCAAGTTTCCGTTTCTGGGCCTAATTTCAAATCATTTGGCGGAAAATTTCAATTGAAACACAGTCTTCAATTCCACCTATCATTGCATAATGAATACTCTCTGTGGACGGTGCCGCATGAATGACGTGCTGCCAGCCCCGCTAGTATCTCCCTCTACATATGCAAACGGAACTACTTTCTGAATTACCATAATAGAATATAGAAACTGTCCGCCTTGAATACCTTTAAGAGTTAATAGGCACGACTAATGACTTGTTCAGTCTACAACGATGTCATGTATTCTTTTCATCTAGAATATTAATAGTATTGACTTCTTCATGTCAAAGATCTTTTGTTCTGCGCAATATATTTCATACCAGCTTCATTAGAACTTTCAGTACTAGGGTGTGAACGCGACATGAAAGTTTGACAAAGGATAATCAGTTATATAGTCTGGAACCTTCATCCACACACAGACGATCGATCGAGGGAAAACACAACCAAACCTACGCAGATTGGCCAATCCTCATGTCCTGTGATGAATTGATTGATTTTCGTGTCAAATGATGTTCGGTTGGTATTTATTTGAATTGCAAATTTGCAAGTTTGACAGTCCGTTTTCGACAAGTTCTTATCTATCTTACTAAAAGCCAAACCCAACTATAACAATTTTTCAGTGATAGCCTAGTTAGTGAGAGGTTCACTTATCACTATCATTGCCACGCATTGATACGGAAGGTTTAAGTGCTAAATAAATTAAACATGAAAAAATTGGGTAGGTAAAGATTTATTTTACTAATAATCTACTAATTTTACTACTATCTATCTTACTAAAAGCCAAACCCAACTATAACAATTTTTCAGTGACAGCCTAGTTAGTGAGAGGTTCACTTATCATTAGGGTTGCCATAATTGCCAAGCATTGATACGGGAGGTTTAAGTGCTAAATAAATAAAACATGAAAAAATTGAGTAGGTAACGGTTTATTTTACTAATAATCTACTAATTTTACTAATGGGGCTAAAAAATCAATAAAGGTTAAGCAATCTAATAAAATGAGCACGTAGAATAATAAAAATCATGCGAGGCTGATCCATTTTAGCCAAGTTATACTTTAAAGCTGATTTTACTTTCTTAATTATATAGTTTTCTTCTTTCACATAATTATTAAATAGGGCACAAATCATTTTAAAATTATAATGAAGCGGAGTTTAGGAAGAAAACGGGACGAATAGTAATACGGGACTGAGCAGTCTCGTATGTACGGGACGTATGGCAACCCTACCTGTCACTACAAACATATAAGGAAAATCGTGAAATAAACTAACTTCTCTTTAAAAAGGGTAACGAAACGAATTTTTAGACGAAATGGGTTCAAGAATGGGAAGGAAAACCCTGATTTAGAGTTTACCGAAGCGACTTAATGGTCCGCTGTACAGCAATAACAATCTCACGCCCAAATAACTTAATTGTATACAGCAGGTTTTCTCTAAAACAAAAAATTCAAGTGATCAAATCTGCCAGAGAAACGCACAAAGAAATCTGCTGTTAACACTCGCACTGAAACGGTGGTTATGATTATCTAGTTAAAAACATATGATAACGGAGCGAAGGTCAACAATTACCTTAAATTATCAATCTTGTTTCATCGGCCGGGTTCTGCTTAATCTTCGACAGAAATCTCTTTCAGGAATACGAAAATTGTGGGTACGCAGAAAAAGCAAGAGAGAGTGAACCAGTTTAAAACCCTGTAAAACTTCGTGACTGCATTCAGTTCTAGATTGCAAAAAGAGGAATGGTGTTTTATCACGATTTCAGTTACACACGATCTGGTTGCTATTGTGGTAAATAAGATTGCCCTTGTCGTGAGCGAAGTCTCTTTTTTTTAGGTCTAATCATTTTTTTGCGCAGCTTGGAAAAAAATTAATCTCTCTGATTTGTGGGAATTTCTCCCAAGAATTTTCATTAGGAAAAAATTTTTTTTGTATGAAGCAAAATAAAACAGAATGAGAACGAGATAAATTCTGTTAGAAGATTATATTGACTCATGATTAAGCAGTTAAAATTATTCCATTAATTTACATCCATATTTCTAATCTCGCATAAATATGTAATTACAGGTGTCAATCTTTAAAATATATTTTATTTAATGGGAGCATACTAATTTTCTTGTTGACTATAAATATTTTTCTACTGAATGGATTCATACAAGGTGGAAAGTATGTAAGTTCTGTAGTCATTTTTTTATGAACACATAAATAAATAATAAAAGTGCATGTGAATAAAGTAAGTACTGCATGTATAGCTACAGTGGTGTCTACACAAAAGAAAGTGAGTATGTGCTACACTTTGAGACCACTCATAGCGACCCTAGTAGCGAAATGGAACTTAGCGATCGTATCTCAAAACTGCTAGAAATCGTCGACTAAGTAGAAAATAACACTCCATATGCATTAGTAACCCAAATCGGAAGTGAAAGTCAGATTCGTCGATATATATATATATATATATATATATATATATATATATATATATAAATATATATATATATATATATATATATATATATATAATATAAAAGTCAGTCAGACATGTTCAGAGTTGCTCGACTAAGTAGAAAATAACACACTCCATATGCAGTAGAGCAACCTCTAAATCAGGAAGTGAAAGTCAGAATGCTGATATATATATATAAAAGTCAGTCAGACAGTCGTTCAGAGTTGTCGACTAAGTAGAAAATAAAATCGGAAGTGAAAAATCCAAATGTCAGTCGATATATATATATATATATATATATATATATATAGGCAGGCAGGCAGGCAGTCGTAAATCCGAAAAATTCTTTATTCCAATTTCTATTTATCCATTTGACTTAATGATGGTGATGCAAATTATATCCACTTTACTTTACACTACGACACACCCCTAACTCCAGAGATAAAAATCTCCTGTTTGCAGTTTGGATGAGTGTCCGTAAAAACTTTATTGAACAAAAAAAAGAAGGAAAGAAAGTGTTACATACAGTGTTTTAACATCGACGAAAAAAACGATGAAAAATATGTGTTTACATATGAAAAGAAAGACTCGCAAAGCAAAAACCATTTTAAGAGAGGTCCCAAAAGTTCGCTGCATCTATATACTTGTAGGAGGACTGATTAGGGTCCTAGGTATTGAACCTCTAGAGGGTCTTAGTCCATAAATTTGAGGTCTTGGTGAAGGACAGAAATCTGGGTCGGAGTCGGATGAACTGGTCGCGTCCGGTGGCTGTTTTATGAGGTTCTCATTTTCAGTGAGGAAAGATATGAGTTTAGCTATATTTATTCTTGATAGCTTATTTGAAAGCAAGCTTTTCCACCAAAGTTGAGTATTTTCTACACTTGCTTTTGTAAAATGATTAGACAACGTCATGTGACAAGAAGTTGGGAAGTGGAGAGGGTCTCCCTTTTCTCCGCATGCGCAGATATCTGAATGATGAAGCCGGAATCTATGGAGATAGCTGGGAAAAGGATCGTGACCTGTAGCGAAGAGGATGGCTTCTCTTGACCATGAAGCTAGGGTTAGAGTGACTTTAGGGAGTATATTAAAAATTGCTCTCCCAGTGTCGCCTGAATCCCAGCATCCATGGTCAGGATTGAAGAGTTTACGCGCACAAGCGGTGCGTCTTGCTAAGTGAGTTACATGGTTACAAAGTGAACGTTAAAAATAAGCAGAGAGCTTAAATAGTTGCAAATAGAGGAGTCCCCGATGGATGTCGTGACTCTGGAAATTAAAGTAGAAGAGAGGTTCGCTAAGATTGAAGTAGAAGTAATTCGTCTATAATTAAAAATTGGGTGGCGTTAAAAAGGATTTAATTTTAAAAAGATTAAAAAGTTAAATAATTATATATATATATATATATATATATATATATATATATATATATATATGCGAACTGCGTCATTGCTCCAGCAGGACCGAAAGATTTAAGTACTACACACTATCGAAATAACCACTGTATTGCGAATTGAGGAAAAAAAATCGATTTCAAAATTCAAAAATATTAATAATCATTGCTTATAATTTAACAAGTAAAAAATAGAAAATAAATAAAATAAAAACTACTATTTAATATACGAATAAAGTGTGTTTAAAATTGTTTTAATTCTCCTTTAACATCAATTACTTTAGCAAAAATTCTAAATATTATAAGAAAAAATACAGAAAAATACATAAACTACTACAGTCGACGTTCATTATAACGACCCTCTGCGTCCCACAGCAAAAGATCTTTATAACGAGTGGTCGCTATAGTGGATATGATTAAAAAATGTACACATTCACGCTCAGCAGTTCCGTAAAAATAGGCGATTTTTAAAGAGATTCCAACTAAATACTCAAATTATTCTTTATCATTGGTATTAAAAATAAAATTTTATCGATGAAAAATATATTTCTAAAACAGATTTTAAAGTAGAAAATAAAGGCTGTTATAAGCTTACAAAACATTTATTTTCTAAAGAAAAAATCAGAAATGGTTGTTTGTCTTTTCTGCATATACGCTTTTTGCAAAACATAATTTTCAATTTGAGTTGAAGATGATAAATAATGTTCTGCCTTTCAAAAAAAGATTTTAAAGTCTCAATAGCACTTGAAACATTTTTTATTCTAGTTTATTCTAATTTCCGCGCTGTGGTGAGTAGCAATCCCCCCCCCCACCTGTCAAAGTTGAACTGTAACACGGAAGACTACATCTACGGAGCTTGGGAATACAATAATTAAGATCATTTACGTTTAGAAACACGTTCTTTTTGGAAAAAACCCGGGAAGAGTGTCCGCAGAATTCGGACGTTGTATTGGGATTAGACGACACTGGACGGTCGTTATACCGGGAGTAAAATAACATAACGCATAGTGAAACAGAGGTCTTTATCACTGGTCGTTATAATGGAATGGTCTTTATAATGTGTGGTCGTTATAACGAGCGTCGACTGCATAATTGAATCGCTGATTGCAGAAATCAGATGAATCAATAATATCAAAATACTGGGAGCATTAAAAAAACTTATTCACTTTTTAAATTAATCATTAATTTTTCTTTGCCTGGTAGATTTTATTTACCCATTATGTGACTTTGCATGACCCTTGTCACTTCTTCATTCATTATATAAATAACCCTTTAGAATGCGAAAATGATTCATGCATTCTGATTTTGAGGGAAAAAATGACTCGTGTAGTTTTTGCAATCAAAATGCAGTTACAGATTTAATGAGAACTTTCTTAATGTAATTGTCCTTTCTTATAGTCAAAATATTTATAAAATTTTATTTAAAATGAAAATTTCGCAGCTGCTTGATGCTTTTCAAATAAAATATTTTAAATCAGAATAATTTTCTTAAATATTTTCAGTTTACAAAGGCAAAAGAATATGACTTTAAAACGAATACACTGTCAAAGATTTTGCGACTTATTTGGTGTCGTCACCTACAATTAAAAAAAATCGACGGGAGTCTGTCTCTGCGAAACGACCGCTGCGAATTGAGGGGCATAGACTTACTTACCTTACTCAACTGTGACTTTCTGTGACTAAAGTAGCTCTATGTGACTATTAACTCTGTAGTTTGTAGTGACTATTAGTCTAGTGTGACTATGTGACTCTATCTATGTAAAATTCTTCGTGATTTTCACCAACTTTGCAACTGGACTGTGACTAAACCGTAAACTTTAGCAAGAAATTCGACGTAACTCAACAATTCTTGGGTAATATTTCACGCGATCGATGAATGGATTGGCTTAGTCTGCGTGCGCGCGCATCGGTCGCTATGACGTCATCAAAATTTTTCGTGATTTTCACCAACTTTGCAGCTCGACTGTGACTAAACCGTAAATCCAAATACTAAAATTATTTTTTCAATCTTCAATGTCCACCTTTCTCTGTTAAATGAAACTAAAACCATCTCTATGTTATTTGGTAGCGGAGCTATAAGTGTTTAACTTTAGAGCGAAAAGCGTCACATTTTTTTAATTTCCCGACACACCATTA
>BGPR01016874.1:0-18677 GCA_013235015.1 Araneus ventricosus | reverse complement strand
TTTTTTTTTATCCTCCCGTTTTTTAAATGGATCTATCTGTTAACCTCTGACACAGTATGAGGATGTTTTGAGTTGCTATTTTCGTTTTTTGTTGTTGTTTTTTCCTTTTTTTCTTGGAGCTTTCCCTGGCGTTATTTTAACAGAGAGGATTTTAACTTGACGCTTTTTGCATTCACGTTCACGATGGTTTCTGCAGCAGAAATTTATTTTTTTCTTTCGTCCTTTTTGTTTTTAAGTGACTTGGGGGGGGGGGGAGGGAGTGAGTGCTTCCACGTATTGCCAAAGAGAGAAGTAAACATTCAGTGACATAATTTAGCGAAAATTGCTTTTTCGGGCCTTTAAGTGAGCGATCGAAATTGCAGTTGAGCGAAGGATTTCGGGTTCTTATCTATTAACATGTCTTCTAAACTCTGGTTTTGATTTTCTCTGCCTCGTTCCATCTGTTTAATTCTCGTCTGGAATTCAGTAAGAGATGTTTTGTCTACAGCAGCGATTTTCAACCTTTTAGTATTTGAGTTTCAGCTTTCCTTATTAGTTTTTATCCCCTACCAATGATTTTTTTTTTTTTTGCAGTTTGCTGCTGATAAAAGGTAACAAAAATGGAATTCCGCAGGAAGAAATTACATCACGTGTGGCAACGTTGTCATTCCACTGTTTTGCTATCATTCTCACGGATTTATTCTCATCTATTACGATCATTCTACAGGTGCGCCTGTTACTATCAGTTTAAGGCTCGTTTAGACGTCACGTCGTCATATTGTCTATGGCAGGGCTTTTTAATTTTTTTCTACCCGTGATCCCGCCATTTCCTTAAGCAAAGTTTCGCTGTGATACGAAAGTTCGAAAATAAGGAAATGGTATATACAGTAGAGTCTCCCTACAGCGAATTTCTCTCTATAACGAAAATTTTAATCGCAATGTTAAATAACATTCAAAATATTCTCCATGTAACGAAGTGGTTTTCTCCCTATATCGAATTTTTTCAGAGCTTTATCTTTTCGATTTTTGTCATTTTCGAAGAAAGTTGCTAATTTCTGTGCAAACAAATCGCTCACATGTGCCTGTTTCTGGAACCACTCGCATTGTTCATTCCAGCGATAACACATAACAATAGAATAATGTGGAGGATAATGCAGTTGTGGGGACCTGGGTTTCTATAGAGGGAGCAACATTTCTACGGGTCAAGATTCCAAGAATGGTATAGTGACTTTTCCGTACATATACGTTTCCGTACAAGTCATAAAACTGTCCATTAACGCTCTTTTGACAGACGTTTTTGCAACTTATAAGAACACGTTTCTGCAGTGGTTGCAACACTTTAAACATTATCTTCAATCGTGACATTTGGCGAAATTTGACATTCGAAAATTATGGGATGATATTTCTTCTCGTACATAATACTAGCAGAATGCAAGGCGTTGTTCTGTCTTTTTAGCATCAAAATTTTACGGGTGACTAGAAACGTAACTATGTTATATAAAAACATGCTATTTATATAGGACGGAAAAATATAAATATTTGTATAATATTATATTTTTCCGAAAAATATAGTATATTTGTATAATATTGTAGTTGAAGTAAATATTGAACGAAAGAAATTATTTTTTTTTGTTTGAATTATTATTGGTGAAAATACTAAATAAAATGTCTTGAAAAAGAAACTATATTTCCCCAAAACAATATCAAGACAATTATTTTAAGAAAATCATTTAAGTAAGATGCCGAAATTTTTCCAAATGTTGAATTTTGAAAACAATAAGTTTTTCTTTTTCTCATTTTGTCTTACTCGATATGTTCAAAAGAAAAGAAACCCGAATTATAACAACTGCGACTTATTAAATGGTAGAAAATGAGTGACAAGTGAGAGAAACATAAATATTTCACGCAATTGATCAGTTGCAGCAATGAAAATCTGTGGGAGATATTAAATAAGTTAAAGCTTAATCTTATTCTAGATGCATCATTGTATGGTAAACGAAATATATTGCTGGCAGTAAAAGATACAAACCAAAAATTTTAATGAATTAAAAAAATATGTAAAATAATTTATTCAGTTCGAGGAAGTGAAAGAAGTTAAGACTTCAGAATGCAAAGTAAATACTATTTTTATTTATGCTCGATAAATCAAAATTACAATAATTAAAAATAGAATAAACTGCATTTTTTAAGTTTTTTTTTACTTTGTTTTAGTATTTAGTTTGATTTTTAAGTATTTTATTCTTGATTATTTTAAATAACATATTTTATATTTAATAATATTTTAAAATGCCTCTCTGTGGTGCATCTTCCCTCCTTTCAGAGTATATCTGTGTGAAAATTGATAGCTCTAAGTTTGACAATCTGACATGTAGAGCGCCAATAAACACACTAATAGAGATGTTAGCGCTTACAGCTTTCCAAAAATTATATGAGTTTATAATTAAATTCTAGTTAATTTATAGACGAAATGAATGTTATTAAAATGATGGTCTAACCAGTGGGTCGCCAAAAGTGGCTAATATTATATAAAAATATAAATAACTAATATTAAAAAGCATATTTTTTATGAAAAATATGAAGGTTTTATTTTTTGTTTTAATCTTTTATTCACATTCACTTACATGATTTTAAATGATTTAGTTTTTCCTTTGTATTTTCATAAAAATTTAGGAGAAAACTATATAAATTAAGAATTTCTATACCTTTAGACTGTCCGATCGTATTTCATTAATATGTTAAATAATTTATATAAGTTCTCTCAGGAATATTTAAGAGACTTTTAAACATCTATCTCTTATGAAGTCCAGAGAAACTTTCTCTTTTTTGGGTCCGCTCGCCAAACATACTTGCTAAGAGATAGAATTCTAGCAAACCTACACTAACCCCTCTTGTGGGATGACCTACAGAAGATTTATTGCGCCTTAATGAGTTGTACGGAAACGTAACGTACGCAAATGTCATACAATCCCAAGAATCGGGGTGGAGTAGGGGTGGAAACAGCAAATGGATGTGACAATATGCATTTTATGTTTATCCGTACTAGTACCTATTATTCTCTAAATTGGTGAATTGTCTTCACTTTTGAGCATTTTATTTAAACAATAAAAATTAGCATAATTTTAACAAATTTATAATAAATAATACTTCATTTTTTATTGAAAGTCATAATTAAATATTTTTGAACTTATCGCACATACTAAAAGTTTTGTTACATTTACTTAAATAACTGCAAAAATCTTTAATCTCCGTATAACGAAATTTTTTCTATAGCGAATTTTTCAACTGGAGCCAAGCGATTTCGTTATAGGGAGATTCCACTGTACTAATAGAGATACCTTGTCTACTTGAGTTTCAGCTTTCCTTATTAGTTTTTTTTTTATCTACTACTAATGGTTTTTTTTTTTTTTTTGCAGTTTGCTGCTGATAAAAGGTAACAAAAATGGAATTCCGCAGGACGAAATTACATCACCGTGTGGCAACGCTGTCATTTCACTGTTTTGCTATCATTCTCACGATAAATTTAAGGCTCGTTTAGACGTCACGTCGTCATATTGTCTATGGAAGATCTTTTTAAATTTTTTCTACCCGTGATCCCATCATTTCCTTACGCAAAGACTCGCTGTGATACGAAAGTTCGAAAATAAGGAAATGGTATACTAATTATTCGTAAATACAAGGAAAAACCAATTAAAAATTGTTATTTAGCAAATTTTAGTGAAATCCTTTAAATGAAGTTATTTTTTATTTATTTTATTTCATTTATTTATTTTTGCTATTTTGGTTTGGAAAAGTTGCAACTTCTAGAAGAAGATCCTGTGAGTATTTTTGCGATTTTATTATTATTTTTTTTACGAGCCCCGAATTGATGTTTGAGTTTGCGACTCGTCACGAAGAAGAAAATTGTTCAAAAATATATGCACAGTAATATTGTGGAAGTTCTCTTCTGTCGGTAATCTATAGCTTTATTAATTTTTTTCATGAAGGTTGCAATCTCGTATTAATATAAAATTTACCAACAGAAATTAACATTCCGAAAAATAATACATTTATAATTTGTTTTTATTTCATTGAGTTTAAACTTTAGCAACCCTTATATTTCGTCTCTGAAAGGTTTTGGCATACTTTTTTAAATCTGACAGCGAGGTTTTAATTAACTTTTAATTAATGACAGCCAACAAAAAAGATAATAAACAACGAAATATGTCCGTAAAATATTTTTAATCCAAAGTTCTTCAGATCTTTTAACATTTGGGATCCAACTTTCGATATTAATTGTAATCGTCCCTTTCAGTACCTTATCAAGTAAATTAACTATCAAGGGTTCCATATGTCTCCTACTGTTTTTAAATCGAATTATTTTCAACTTTTATATACATGACCTGATTTCTTTTCTTTTCTTACACTTGACTATACATATTAAGATTTTTATACGTTGATCCAGTGTTTGTGTGTATTTGACTTTTTGACCCTTGCTTTTTTAATGGTTTTTTGATTTGGTGTTCTAAATTTTTTATAAAAAATGTGTGATTTTTTTTTTTTTTTTATGATTTTGATGTGACGGTGTGCAACATGGACTTTTGGAGCCTCGGTGTGTTTTTAGTGCTTTTGTAATTGCGTGTTTTCATTTTAAAACATTTATGTGTTTACATTTTTATAATTGGTGAGGTTCTGAGCTTTGAAATGCTGTATTCTCTGCAGTTACTTTTTTTTCTTTGTGTTTTAATTCACTCTGTGGCTTGTGTTTTTTGTATGTTTTTTATCATGCACTCGGTAAATGGAATCATCTCTGTAGTGTGCTTTCTTTGAATAAATAAATAATCAAATATTCTACAGGGCCAGTGGCGAATCTAGAATTTGGGTCTGGGGTTTGCTGAGGTCATAACAAATTTTGTATCGTCGTGACGAATGTCAAACCTCATGGCTTATGTAAACCAAAGCACTTTGACTTTACAGACTCTTTCCTCATCTGACAATAAGAATCATAAATAATGCTACTTTCGATAATTTAATAAAAAACACAATGAAATAATTAGCCAAAAAATGTTTTCGACCGCGTCAACGCTACAAATACGAGTGGAATGACTACGAAGGTGGGAAAATTTTCATATTTAAAAATAATTGATAGAACGAGTTATATATTGCAGCAGAAATAATCAGCCACATTGCGAGCTAAAAGATAAGGATAACATCACGTTCTGAAAAATATCAGCACTTTGCATAGCTGATATCGCCATGCTTTCATAAGCCCCCACAACAACCGTAATAAGAAACTCTGGAGATTGACTAAACAACTGATATCTTAAAACAAAGTTTTGAAATATCCATGCCACTACTCTCGAAACAGTTTTGAATTTTTTTGACGTAGACTTTCTTCTCTCCATAGTGGTCTAATGGTATGTCGGGAAAGAAAAAAATTGTGATGTTTTTCGTGTCATTTTTAAACGCTTATAGCTCCGCAACCAAAAAACATTGAGAGTTGGTTTTGGTTTCATTTAACAGAGAAAGCTTGACATTGAAGATTGCAAAAAGAATTTCAAAATTTAGAATGACGGTTTAGTCACAGTCGAGCTGCAAAGTTGGTGAAATTCACTAAAAATTTTGATGACGTCACAGCGATCGATGCGCGCACACGCTTACTATCCAAATACATTTGGCAATTCACTCATTGATCTTACGTTCACGCGAAATATTACTCAAGAATTGTTGAATTACGTCGAATTTCGTGGTAAAGTTCAACGCTTATAGCTCCGCAACCAAGTAACATAGATAGTTTGTTTTAGTTTCATTTAACAGAGAAAGGTAGACATTGAAGATTGCAAAAATAATTTTAGAATTTGTAATTACGGTTTGGTCGAGTTGCAAAGTTGGCGAAAATCAAGAAAAATTTTGATGACGTCACAGCGACCGATTCGCGCGCACGCTTCGGTTGTGAGCGGTATATTAACTGGATTTTAACAGATTAATAATGATTTCATTTAGATTAATTCATTTAATAGAGAAAGGTCATAGAGCATAGGCAATAGGTCAAAGTCACATAGAGCTGCTTTAGTCACAGTTGCGTAATCGATTAATTAGTTGTCCTTAATTAATTATTATTAACAATTGTTGATTTAATTGAGCTGTCCTTTCCATCGATTTAATTGAGTTGAGTTGGTCTTAGTTTCATTTAACAGAAAAAGTTCATAGAGCATAGGTCATAGGTGAAAGTCACATAGAGCTACTTTAGACACATAGAACAACTTTAGTCACAGAAAGTCACAGTTGAGTAAGGTAAGTAAGTCTACGCCCCACAATCCCAGCGGTCATTTCGCAGAGACAGCCTCCCGTTGATTTTTTTTTTTAATCCTTCTCTTTCTTCCTTAAATTATGGTCGCTCATAGACCATTCTACTTGAGACCAGTTCTTTCTAGTTTTTTACCCCCTCAAATACGAAGAAATGTAAAAAAATACAGTGTGGTCATAAATTATTGGACCCATTTCAAAATTAATAATAAAAAAACTAATAATGTTATAACTAGTGTTTTTTTTTTTTTTTTTGATGAGAGAGCAAATAATTTTTTTAGGTAGGTGGCGTACCATTTTTGCGTTCTAAATTTGCTACAGCGAGAGATTTTCATACCCTAGTGGCTATTGATCAGCAGAAGCCGATGAGCGTTTTCTGGTTTCCTTTTTTAGTTTTTCTTGAATATCTCGAAAACTATTCAGTTTTAGAATTACATTTGATATAACAAATTAAAGAGCGTAAAATTCCCTGCAAATACATGTTTTATTTTTCTTTTAGCCTTAAGAGTTTCGCAGATAATTGCTTTCAAAAACTGGGAGATGTCCAGTATTTTACGACCACCTAGACCACCGTAACGGCGCGTTACCTATCTGAAAAAAAAACTTTTTTAAAATGCGCTCTCATTAAAAAAAAACGTAGTTGTAACATTATTAGTTTTTTTTAAATTAATTTTTTAA
The DNA here is from genome assembly GCA_013235015.1 of Araneus ventricosus. Lineage (NCBI taxonomy): Eukaryota > Metazoa > Arthropoda > Arachnida > Araneae > Araneidae > Araneus > Araneus ventricosus. Next base: position 11,738 of record BGPR01016874.1, on the reverse strand, counting down.
ATAGGTCCAATAATTTATGTCCATCCTGTATTATAATCGTTAATAAAAGACATTATTTTAAGGATTAGTTTCTACCTACCCTCCCCCCTTCAATAAGTGAAATATAGCAACTAAATTATTTTTTTAAATAATTAATGAAAAAATAGTATGGGGAAATCAAATACAATTTAAAGTTATATTCTTCTTAAATAATAAATAGATGAAAAGGTACCTATGTTAAGAATGAAAGAAAATAAAGCGTGATAATTTTTTGAACAATTTAAAAATTATTGCTCTGAAATTGAATGAAGAAAATATAATTGAACATACGTGCGCGTGTATGTATATTTTTTTCATAAATCCTAAACCTGAGCATATAAAATATTAAAATTCGAAAACTATATAAGAAATACTTTAGAAACCTAGAATTTAGTGCAGCTATAATGAAGTTTTGCAATGAAATATATATTGTGAAATTCACCTATAAAATGACATATTAAATGAAACTTGCTTACCTTATTGGTTCTTATAATCTTTCAAAGATTATCTGATTTCTGGAATTTGCTATTTACTGTTCCAAGAACAATAAGTGAAGATGATACTAGCAAATTAGTGAAATACAATAAATCTCATCAAAGCAGTAAGAAAGAAAGTTTGAAGATTGATAGAATATCACTATGTACTTACAAATTAAATATGTTATAGCAGTGGTCCCCTAAATAAAAATAAATTCACTTGTATTAAAAATGAGAAATTTTATTTAACCTTTTCACGTAATTATGCTGGCAATAATATACTGGCTTTCCATGAACTGCGCCTGTAGTTTAATCGGAATTCTACTTTACACTTTAACACAGTCATAAAGAAGGATAAAAATAAAGCCAAACGATTTTTACAAAAACATGAAAACAATAATTATAAACGTTGCCAAGCGAATAAAAATGCATACTTAAATCTTAAAATAATCAGAATAATTTATTAAATTTTGAACGCGTTTCTTAAATGGCGTTTAATTCAATAATAATAAATAAATATTTTAATATATTTATAGACGATGCTCTTTTTAAATGGTTAAACGTTGTACTGATGATTTCAATTTATCAAGCGCCTTGCTTAAGATTAATGGAGTTTATTCGTTGCAATCAAAATAATATAGAAAACGAAAAATATACAAGTTTCTAGCTTATTTTATCTCAGTAAATGATAATGTAGTGAAATATTACAATTATTATTGTTTTTTATGCTTTATAGAAAGATAACAAAAATTTTTACAGTGAATTTTTATTATACTTTTATCTCATCATTCCTCAACTTAGATAAGTGTTCCATATTGATTGATTAATTGATTTGAGAGGTTTTTTTTTTTGGGGGGGGGCGATTTTTAGCTGCAAAGGCTATCATCCCCGTATTCACGAAAGGTTCAAATTAAAAAATGTCAAAATTTTCAGGTTCTGGAAGAAAATATGAAGGTTCTGTTTATTTTCAAAGACTTTGCTTGTGAGTTCCTTAAATCTATAGGTTGCTGAAGAAACAAGTCCAAGTTTGTTCCAGAGATGACCACGAATGATTGAATACCTAGAGCAATGAAGTAAAATATGATCCAGATTGTTCATAACGTTGCATGTGATACACATTGGATTGTCTGAAAGATTAAATTTATTCAAAAGGCCTTGGGTTATTAATGTTTTACTAAAAATTCTGGCGCAAATTACGTCTTCTCTTCTGTTCTTTGTCCATTTGAAGATGGATCTGATGTCTGGGATTTCTCCAAGTTCTTCATAATATTTACTATCTCTGTAATTTCCTGAAGTTTTTTTTTAGAGTTGTGCTTCATATGCGAAAGAATATCCTATGATGCAATCCAGTTAATGTATGGGCTATGTTCGGTAACTAATTTTGCATTAAAATCCGCCTTTTCATTCCATAAAGTATTCCATAGTTTTTACGAATTTTAAATGTAAACACTAAGTAAAATAATGCCTTTTAATTTTGATTGCAATAGCGATAAAAACAGATGCATCATCGTCAAAAACTTTCAGTTCTTTAAAATTAAATAATTGAATGATTTTGCATTCACTCCGATTATTTACTTTTTTTTTAAATATCACTAAAGAATGACCTTCCAAATTCTAATTATTTTGCATCGCATCTTTATTTTATAGCATCGTATTCTTTATATACGTTTTACATCTAAAATAAAACGACTTTATTTTTTTAATAAAAAAAGTTTCAGAATTGTCAGAAGTGGGGTTCGAACCCACGCTCTCTTTCGAGAACCAGAGCTTAAATCTGGCGCCTTAGACCGCTCGGCCATTCTGACTACATATGGTGAAACTTCAAATCCATTCACTCCGCTTATCAGCTGTCAGAAGACAAACAGTAGGAGTATCGCAAAATCTAGACGCATTTACATAGCAAGCTGACTTATATTTCAGAGAATAGAAGATACAGTAAATATTACAAACGTCTGTTAGTTATCCAAAACACTGCAAGTCTAATCAAACGTTAAAACGTTTTTCAGAATTGTTGCTTGAAAGTAATCCTTTTCAATCCTCTGATTTGTAACAGATTTAAAAACGGGCACTTAGCCAAAATCGCTAATAACACCAGGTTGGCTGATATTCTATTCCAAAATAAATAAATATATAATTCAGATGGAATAAGTAATTTAAAAACATTTATTTGACAAGCGGAACATTCAGTAAAACTGGTGTTCTAGATATTTCTCTCAGTAAAACCATCAACATTTTAGTAAAACCAAAAACATTTCAGAATGTTTCTTAAAAATGGGTAATTGTATGTTCTCTTAAAGGAAGCCGGAAGAAATCCAGTTGTTGGAATATTTTTTAAGAATTTCGTTAAATTTTTTTTGACCGAGTTTTATTTAAAGGTACAAACAGTTTTTATCGGGCTTTTCTGGATAAAAGCTTGGAGTTCAGTTCTTTTTTTTTAAGAACAAAGAAAAAAAAATTACCTGAGTATCTTTTATGTTTGGGTTTTAGAATATCCTATCGTTCTGACGATATCGTTCACTTTAGATCAATGGGTTTTACTAAACATTTTTTTTAAGTGTGCGCTTCTGAGGTAAGACAGTTACAATTAATATAATTTAACAAAAGATATTAAAAATTAATAAACTTTTATATTAGACAGAATGGCGCGTATGCAGCAACTTCCAATAAAATACAAATACAGATAATAGAATACAAAAAAAGAAAAAATACAGAAGCAACAGAAGAAGCACACAATAGCGATAACAATACACCTTTTTCCGCGCCCAACGCAGCAGCATCCAGTGATCGCGTCAACAAAATTGTTCAACAATTAACCAACAAATCACTAAAGAATTAAACAACAAAAATTCGTTGTATTGAATCGTGCTCTAATAATTAAAACACATAAAAGAAAAACAATTAGAATATAAAAGAAAAAACGATTAAAATGGAAGCAATGGAAGAGAACTCGAATAGCCAACTTTTTCGAAGACCGCCCGCCATCGGAGTTCTAATATGGATAAATTTTCTGTCAAGGGCATGACTACATAGTCAAAAATTATACCCCCTGTGACCTGAATTTATCCATTAACTGAAATGAAGGAAATAATCTCTTTAGAAAAAGAAAAAGGTAGGCACATTCTTCACGGGGTAACTTTTGAGGACACGGGTACATAGGGTAAAAGTTTCTGAAAAACTGGTATTTGAAACCAAGTTAAGAAAAAATGCATATTTTTAATACGAAGTTAGTTGCAACTCTTAACTATAAATAAATGCATGTAAGTACGACAAAAAGTATTTGTGTTTCAACTAATTTAAAATTCCCCAAATTAAAGGTTTTTTAGTGCTTTAGTGAATGGTGCTATTACTAAAGCTCTGCTGAACGACAGAGAGGTAAAATTGCAATAAAAGTGAAAAATGCACTGACTTCGACTTATTCACATAAGAATATCGCTCTGAAATATGGTAATAACACTTGGAAACAGTTAGATCATTTTTCTCCTGACATATACAGAGAGAAATCTCAAGAGTTCTGTCACGGAAAAAAAATGCCGCTAGAACCACAGGTTTATTTTCATTTTGGTGTGCCTTATATATGCATTTACATAGACAAAGATTCTTAAAAACTATTTTTCTAAAAGAAAGGGGAGAAACTACCTAACTAACCGAAATGAAACAAAACAGATCGAAAGAAAGAGATCGAATTTTTGATAATATATTTATTTATTCAAAGAAAGCACACTACAGAGATGATTCCATTTACAGAGTGCATGATCAAAAACATACAAAGAACACAAGCCACAAAGTGAATGAAAACACAAAGAAAAAAAGTAACTGCAGAGAATACAACGGTTCAAAGCTCAAAACCACATTAATTATAAAAATGTAAACACATAAATATTTTAAAACGAAAACACGCAATTACAAAAGCACTAAAAACACACTGAGGTTCCAAAAGTCCATGTTGCATACTGTCACATTAAAATTGTAAATAAAAAATCGCGCGCAATTTTTTTTTTTAAATTTAGAACATTAAACCAAAAAACCATTAAAAAAGCGAGGATCAAAAAGTCAAACGCACACAAACACTAGATCAACGCATAAAAACCTTAATATGTGTAGTCAAGCGTAAGAAAAGAAAAAGAAATCAGGTCATGTGTTTAAAAGTTGAAAGCAATTCGATTTAAAAACAGTAGGAGACGTATGATAAATATACAGTTCACCAGAGATCCAGTTAAAAGACTTATAAAATTTATATAACGAGAACCTGTTAATATAATTAAATTTTGAATACATATTTGGAAAAGAATCATGGTTCCTTAAAAATCTGGCAGGCACAGCGAAATTGATAGAACTCAGTTTATCAGTACAATCGATCGAACCATTGATTACCTTGTAAAAGAAAAGAACACAAGAAACATCTCGTCTGGAACACAAACTAGGCAGATTTTCAGAGTTCCCGCGCAAAAATGGGTTGGCGTGTGGGAGAGGTTTGGAGGAAACGCGTGTTCTAATTATCTATAGCCGAAGTTTGTGTCAAAAACAAAAATCGTTAACGGTGATGAGTCACCTCCAATAAGTAAGCTCTCAGCAGGGAACAAAGCCGAGAGTCAGAATTAACACATGTTGTGTCTAACCCTGAAGAGGGTATAAAAGGGGTAGAATCTTGTTAGTACCCGGATGTGGAGCTCATCTGGGGGCTCTGCGAGAAATTCCAACATCCGCCAGTGTTCATAAATCTCCGCTAATTGTCGAACCCCCTGCCCGGGATTCCCTGTCAGCCCTGCTCAATAGTGATTAAAGCAGAGATAAAGATGAAGAGAAGTGTCGTACATAAAACACTGGTCTTAAAGGAGTACTGTTTTATGGGTGTTTTTTAGCATCTCCGAAGCGTTTTGAAAAGGAAGTAAAACTTAAAGGAGAAAAATATCTCCATCTTGATTTTTTTATACGTTTGCCAAGCCCGTGTTGTGTTAATCTCATTCTTCTTGCAATATACAACAGAACGCAAAAAGCCGCTGGTTTGCAGAGTTGGGCATTTTTACTGTATGGCCTCTGGAATGTGTTTCTTGGCAATAGCTGCTAATTTTGATTGGTTGGCATTTTCTAGTTATCCCTATAGATATCGGCAATGCTCAGTCATTAAACATAAAAAGAATTATGAATGAAAAGAGTAGAAATTAATTATTTTTATAACTTTTGATTTTAAGAGAAAAATTATTACAATGCTAAAAAATTGATATGGTTTCCAGTTCAATTCTATCCGGGTTATAGATACCTCGGGTCTCAGTTTTCGAAGGAGCCACCGAGGCATATTTGTGAGTTTATTTCTCTTTTCAAAGCTAACAATGGCTAGAGAGTTGCGAAAAAATTAGAATTTATCTCATAGACCTGACATGGCACGTACTTGCTGACTTGCACATGATCGTCTAAGGTAGCTCACTAATTAATTATCATCGTTTATTTCCCTGTTAAATTTCAGTCCAAACCCAGTTTGCATCAAAACATGCATCTTCCGTTTCCAGATAATATTCAGAATCATACATTAACTCTGGACTTGTATCTTTAAAACTACTTTAGCTAACTAGAAAGCTTAAACCTCGTTTACGGTCTTTTAAAAAAATTACTTAAACCTTGATTAAAGTTCTTTTTTACATGAGGAATTGATCCTTTCGGCTCTAAATTAAACCCTCTTTAACCATATTAACTAGTAAACAAATTATGATTTAAATTCTTAATTATGATGAAGAGACGCAAGGTCCGTGAAATCAAGCAACGATTCATACGATAAAAATTAAGAAGGATATATTGTTATGTGTGCTAGCGAAAATCATTTTGATCATTCTCTTTAAACAAGAGGGCTTTTCGCCCTGCTCCCTGATGCTCGCCAACTCCCAGAAGTTTTGCATAATAATTCTCCCAGGTTTGCTATGCAAACCCTGCTCGCTTCTCTCGCTACATTGAGGGCAATGCGCATCCTAACAAGAAAAAAAAATCAAGCTTTTTCTTCTTGTCGAATAATTAATTACCCAAAAGAAATTCCTCTTTGGCGACCGCACCGAATAAAACTTTTATAAACAGCATTCTGAGTTTGTTGAATCAAATTATTTCTCTGTTTTCCTAAATGTCATTCAAAACTTCCCCCGATTGATTAATTTTCACACTGAAATCGTCTTCTTTCATTGTTTCGACAATATTTAACAGAACGGTTGAGATTCATTATTAACTCATTGAAAAGAAAGCTCAAACTAAATTTCACTCTTTGTTTACATTGGGAAAGTGAAATACCATGATGCATAAGTTGCTATAGATGTTGCCAAATCCTATAGCTAAATAGCGCGGGTTTTTTTAGAGGGGGTGCCGCACAAGAGAAATATTTATATAGATTTTAAAAATAGACATATTTCATTGTTTTAGGTTTATTTTCCATGTAGATTAACATCATATTTTGAAACTACATATCGACTCTTCGGGATTCTTAATTTGGAATCATAGTCAGAGGACGAGAGCGCCACTTGTGTCGACATCCTATTCTTCAGCCTCCATACCTCCCCATCAGGCTGCGGTGGCCTAGTAGTAAGGAATCGACTTCATGACCGAAGGGTCCTGGGTTCGAAACCACATTCCACAGTAAATCCCTCGCGTATGGACCTGTTGCGCGTTAAATCATATGTAGTGTCCGAACGTCCTCCCCTATGCTTAAATTTGGAGAGGGTGGTGCAAGCTCAGGCGTTGTCCTCATCATCTGACCGCAACTCAAAATTAAGAGTTCCGTACATGAATAGCCCTTGTGTTGCTTCAAAACGAGACATTAATCTAATCTATTCTAATCGAATCCATACCACACCAAGAGACGCGTTTTCACTCAGCTGTTAGCGCTCAGCGCCTGACAGCTGACCAACTCACACTGCGACTAAGACTCTAAAGAAATTATTCACTCGTTTGAGCACCTCGATATTTATAGATTTTCTGACAAGGCGTGACGTCACATGGAATTCTCTAGAAATATCTCCATATTTCGGTTCCTGATAGATACGACCATAATTCTTGCATTTCCTAGAACCTTCATTTCCTCGCCTAGTTTCCAAATGGTCGCCATGATCCTGGGTCATTGGCTGGTATACAATACGAATCTCTGTAAAAATCTTTTTCCAGCCACAAGACTAACGTTGCAGAGAAACGGCATTGCAGATTGTAACAATATTGTTGTAATTAAAAGGGGAAATTGAAACAAATGTTATTTGAAAGGAATTTTGTTACTCTTTAATAAGTAGGTACATGATACTTTTTTTAAAAAAAAGCTGATGTTTTTTGCTTGGGGCAATGACTAACGCAACTATTTGAAAGCTCCGTGGTAAGGAGAGCAGATTTTTTTTTCATTGCCTCTCATAAAGTTTCTTCATTTGAGTCAATTTCCACTTCAAAATCAGAGAGTTCCTCTGCCTTTTTTTTAATTCGTTTAACTTCTTGTAAATTAAAGGTGCTTGATCTTCTTCATTATCGGTGGTGTTATAATATCATCAAATTCTTCACTGGCCATTTTTCGATTAATTCTTTGATTTCTCCTTCTTCCATATCTCAAAATCCTTTGCTTCCAAGTGCTTTCGCAATTTCTACAATTTGTTTGGCTTCATTTTCAACCGATGGAAATCCTATGAAAATGTTGTCAACTTCTACAGATGCAAGTGTGAGTGAAATTCTAGCGTTGTACAAATTAAATGGAAGCAAGTACGGTAGCGCGCATGTAAAAAATCGCCTTCGACAAATCCGTCTTCGAATGGTTTGTTGTATTAACCAGCGGGAGTGTTCTCCCCTAAACTTTCTCGTATACTTCCCCAAAAAGGTGCCGTTTCCCCTTCGCCCGCGTGGCTAAAAAAATTCGAACCTACTGTTATCCAGAATCCAATGACTATCAGAAGGTTTTTCATTATAGTGATTGAAAAATATCTAGGGAAAGAATCAAAGTCAAAGAGATGTGCACCGATTTTCCGCTCTTGCCGTCTCAAGGACAAACTGACGTAATTCGCTCCTTTCGCGTGCACAGAAGATTGTTTCCAGTACGCATGCGCGTAGGGATACGGATTGGTTTCAAAAGTAAATTATACAGACCGACAGAGAGTCAACCCTTTGACGGATTTGGCCCAAAATTTTGTACGGACCTACATTCATGACGACAAAACCGTGTACCAAATTTTATCCATCTAGCTATTCAAGTTTTTGAGTTATAGTGTTCGCATGACGGCGGACATACAGATAGACAGACTTCCCGCTGACGGATTTTGTCCAAAATTTGATAGAAATCTGCAAATTATGTTTAAAGATACATAATTACATACTAAATTTACACATACTAAATATAACATACATAATACACATATTAAATTTCATCTCCGTAGCTCTAATAGTTTTCGAGTTATCGTGTACACAGACATAATTCCAAAATTGTGTTTTTCGGACTCAGGGAGGTCTAAACCGTGGAGATTCGTCAAAATCTCGAGTTCGAATTTTTTGACGATTACAATACTTTCTCTTTGTATACTTCGTGTACGAGAAAGTAAAAAGTGCTCATTTCGGAGAAAGGTCACTTAAGCCCGAGTATAACGACTTATTTCCAAATCTATTTGATCCGTGCAGGTATTTTCAATCCAATGTGTTGATAGCTGAGTTATTTTCATTCAAATTCATCTATTTAAAACTAGCATTCTTTACTGTAGGTATAGCAAACTCACGTCAGCTCATTCGTTGTGACGTACAAAACAAAAGAAAACACCCGAAGTGCAACACGACGCCATACTTGCTGTTATTTTTTGTTAAACATCTGGGAAGTGTCTCCTGACAGGAACTGCTCCATTTGATCGGTTAGTTTTGTCACTACTTTTCTCCAATGAAATGTCGCCAATAATCTGTCGGCAGATGTAAATGGTATTGTTTAAAGAGGACGTTGGACTCCTTCCCGCATTTCTTTAACAATATTATTTTAACTCTAGGCACCGGTAATTTGTTATTTCTCTCATTCGTCATGAAGTGAAAAATACAAAGAAAGTAAAATATGGAACAGTAGACCTTATTTTAGCGTCTGGAAATATCTCTCGACATGACCTGTTCCTTTTGATTGGCAAGTCTAACTATTGGCTTATTTTTAAAGAAAGATCGTCTTCAGAAAATTGTCAACAAATGTGAAAGACATGTCCCTTGGGAAGTGAATGGATTGTTTTTTGAAAAGAATAATTTTTTTAAAGTCGTAGTTTTCATTGAATTGTTTCCTTTTCGCAACAAAGTATCTATATTTATAAAAGGCAATATTTGCGTGTGTGTGTGCGATGTCCAGACGAATCTATCGCACTAAGAGCCATGAAATTTGGTACACAGCTAAACGTAATGGTGACTCAATGCACCTCGAAGCCAGAATTTTAAAATTTAATCTAGAAAGTTTTTTATTTAATGTTTTATATTGTTTTGGGTAGTTTTTGGCACGTTTACGGCTGTAGTATCTTTTCGAATGATCGTTGAAAAACAATTAGTGCACCATCGGATAGAACTAACAATTTTCTTTCTAATGAATTTTGTTTTGAATTTCCAACGTAATTTATTGAATTTTGAGAAATTTTTAAATAATAGTCACTTTTATGGTAATTTTTGATAAGGATTTCTTCAAATTCTCGCATCTGACGTTCTAACAAATCTATAATTTTCATTTTTTTTCAGCTTATAACTGGAACGTTTCTGTCGGATTTAAAACAAGAACGGTTAAAATATCTTATTCCGTCTTTTTTAAATTAATTTTTCCCTGATCAGTTCAAATAGTTTTTTTTTTTTTTGCTAGCGAGATTTGACAGCGAGAGTTTCTCTGGACGATCCCAGAATGCATTGTTGCTTCCTCGCAGAAAGTGACGTAATATGCTTTCATTCCCAGCATGCATTTCTACAATCCGATTCCTTCCAGTGACGTGATTACATTCGCGTCATTGTCGAGAGGAAAAATAAGCGGGAAAATCAATAATGTGTATCTTTTGTTTTGATTTTGTTTTCAAAACTTTTTCGTGCCATTGTGGGCATTTTTTTCCACCATTTTGTCGAAGTCCTGATTCCACGGTCAACGCCGTGCGCGTACTGCTAGTATCAAATGAAGGGGTAAAAAAAAAGGCCTCTGCAGAAAGAAGTGATGTCCAAAACGATCTACAAGACCAGCTTTTAAATTTGATTTTCTCGTCCGATGTTCTGTTCCTCTGCACAAAAAAGTTGTGTTGAGTGATGACCGAAACGACCAACGAAAACAGCCTTTGAATTTTATTTTGAGATTCAATCTTCTGGGCTTCCGCAGAAAGAAGTTGTGTTGAGTGTTTGAATAGAGAATGCATTTGAATAACTGTGAGAGGTATGGCGGTAAAATCTGCAATCTCAACAGCGATGTTGTAAAAAGTGATCACTAAACTGTTGGTGAATTATGTGACAGTAAAGCTCTGCATTTCCAATAACGATGGTTTTCAAAGGGTGTCCTCTCATCTGTTGGTGAATTGTGTGGCAGCGAACACTGCTTCTTCAACAAAAAATTCAAATTGTGTCTGGTCAATCAAAGAGCATTAGCTCAACAACGACAAAATATAATTTAAATTGAGAGATCTCTAGTTTATTTCAATTTTTTATCTTCAGTATCTTATGCAATTCAAAGTCTACAGCGTTCTTTTTATATTAATGTGTATATGTTTTGTTTGGTTATTATATGTTGGTTGTGTGCATCAATCTCTGTTATTTCAACGTTCTAGAATATGAATAATTAAGTTGGCAGGTTAAAGTTTTAGTGTGAAAATAAAAAAATATTTAAATTTAAAAATTTTGTGTTATTTAATCTCTCTATTTGTTTTCGCAACGCATTTGTGTCTTTGTTTCAGCAATTCTTCCACTATAGGTTTTTTAATTTTTAGGTAGTCTAGAAAGGTAGGTAATTAATAAGTGTAGTAAAAATTGTGTTTTCATTTGTATTCATGTTTTAGCACCAATTGATCATTTCATAAGCGAATATATTTTTAATATTTAAATATGGTGCTGTAATATAAGAATTCTAGGCTGCTAAATTAAAAGTTAACTTATTTTAAAGCTAAACACCCCATTTATAACAAAGGTGATGGATAATAAGTTGATGGGTTATAAGGTGATGGATAATAAGTTGATCTAGTATAAGGTGATGGATAATAAGTTGATGGAGTACAAGGTGATGAATAATAAGTTTATGAGGTACAAGGTGATGGATAATAAGTTGATGGTGTA
>BGPR01016873.1:0-33675 GCA_013235015.1 Araneus ventricosus | reverse complement strand
GAAGTGCAAAAGATTAAGAAGCACTGCTTCAGTTAAAGCCTTAAGCTTATAAAAGATTTGGAAACATTGATAAAGGACCACTATAAACAAGTGCCGATAGTATAAAGCAAGAAAATACAAGATACACCAGAGAGACAGATGACCAGCTCGGTTCTGATGAAAAAAAAGATTTAATTTAGACTGTCTGGGTAAATAAAAGTCCTATCTCCGCCAAACACAGTAGTTCTTTTCTTTATGGGAAGATAACAAGACGAAGCATAGCAAGTTGGACACCAATCCATTTCCGCTGTCCACTGGGAACTAACTGTTTTCATATTAAGTCAAAATGTTGCAATAAAGTATCAAAAATTGCTAACATCGTCTTCAGGCGTTAGCTCGTGAATTTTTTGCAGATACAAAAATTCATTCATTTTGTGCAGCTGCAAAAGGCAATGAATAAAATTCAAGCATATTATAGAATGCCTAGACAAAGTACGATATATGTTTTATTTTAATATTTTACACGCTTTTCAAGTTATTGCATTCCCTGACGTTACATAAAATGACTAATATTTTTCCGATGAAGCATGGAAAAAGCTTGCACTGAAGCATGTATTTGAAAATGTAGGACTTATAAAATCAAAGATATAGTATTTTTTCTACAGAAGGGGGGGAAGGGATAATTCTGAAGAACTTGTTTCTCAAAAGTTGATTGGTATGGAATTTTGAATTGCATTCAATTGCTCTGCTCATATAGATATTTCTTCGAGCATATTTATCTCGCGAGCCTCCTCAATGATTAAGAAGTGTATGTGAAATATTAAAATAAGACAGATATTTTCATACTTAGATTAGCCATTTTTAGGACGTCTGCATTTCATCCACTACTGTACTCCATTCAATTATTTTTGCCAGACAAGTTAATAAAAAATGGCTCTCGTATTAAATGTCTGATCTTTAAAATAATTTGAAATGTTTTATATGTTTTTAAATAATTAAATTTTCTTGGAAACGTAACAGAGCAAAATGTTCTTGAAGAAATTTTTGGCTTCATGACATTTTTTTTAGGAATTTATCAAGGAGACTATAAGATACCTCATAAGAGGAATAAACTTACGATTATTAAGGACGTTTTTTTTTAATTAATGAATGAAATAATAACAGTTTTCTCTGTCAAAATAATTCGCAAAATTAAAATAACTGGTTCTTCAAGCATTCAGAAATCATATTAATAATCTTGATATTAAAATTTAGTAATCCGATTAATAATAATACAATTGGATATAAAATTATTTATAGGTTATATTAATTTTTCTGGTCCTGTTGTACAAGAGGGTCTTTCAAACTTATACACATTTTATATATTACTAGCTGTAACCCGCGACTTCGTGCGCAAAGAATTTGAAGTATTAATTTTTTTAAATTCACGAATGTAAATGTTTCGTTACATGTTGAAAGGGAAAATTAAAAGTTTTGACGGTTTATAATACATTATTGGACGACTAACAGGAATGTTTGCTGTTATAGTTAGGTAATTTATTTATCTATGCTAACACACTTTTGTATATACTACGTTTTTTTTTTGTTTTACGTTTTTTGCACGAATGTAGAGGTTTAGTGGTCTGGACACACGTGAACACGCCACATATGTTGCCTATGGAAAAAATATGGTTTTCCAAATGTACACCTGCCCCTTTGAGTGTCTGGCCCTGAGCCTACCTTTTGAAATTGGATGCCAAATCATTCGGTATTATCGGAATGCGTGAAATTAAAACACTCTCTCGTTTTAAAACATTCTCACGACGTTTGGACCTAGGTGTGCAATTTGTAACCGTGAGCAGTCTCGGTACATCGAGGTTATGTATCAATAGTACTGGCACACCGACTTTTAATATCAGCTTGTCGGAAGGTACCCCTGACAATTCTAAGGAGTTCAAGAACTCTACAGGATATGACGTTACTTGTAACATATATTTTTTTATGTATCTGACTTAAACTTTCATTAATCAGTGGTAAAATTACTAATTCAACAATCATTCTCTATCCTTCATATATTCTCCGTTACTGTAAATTACATGCGCTTCTACCATTCAACAGAATACATAAAACAAAATACTCTATCGTCGCATATTTTCCTTTAGTTATAATAAACTTTAGTTTCTAAATTTTAATCTAAAAGCTCTTGCAGCTATATTATATCTATCAATAGATTTCTGTCCCGGCGTCAATTTATCGACAGCTTCTTGAATAAAATCTGATATGGAGAAGTATAAATCACTAAAATTAAATAGACTGCAAACTCGAAAAATGAAAATCAAGCGTCGAGTTGAGTAATTACATTTATTATTCCATTAATAAATTATTTGTTTATTTTCTCTGAAAGATCACATAATCGCGGCTTTCTTTATGATCACGTGATGTTTGACATTCAAAATAAGTTATTCTACGTGTAGTTTAGCCGTCAAAGCGTAACAGACAGACACACTTTCTCATTTAATATATTATTAAGGATTTATTATTTCTTCGGAAACGCAGGTAAAAATGACAGGTGATATGAACTGCAGTGATTTTTTAATCTAATTAAATAAGCTTTAGAATTCTTTAAGAACCAATGAAAACATTGCCAAACGATATTTGAAAAAAATAAACAGAAAAAATAATGGCCAAGTAATTACACCGTTGCCTAGCAACGCATCAGTATCAATTCTAGTATCATTAAATTTGATTTATTTTAAAATCGTCTGCGTGTCAACTTTTTTTTAAATTTTGAAAAACTAATACAAATTGAAGGAAAAATGTCACAGATATAAAATTGATATCATTAAAAAGGTAAAATTTTGAACTTTAAAATGGTATAAAAATAATTTTCGGGGGATAATTTGCTCCGAACTTACAGCGGAAAAACGGTTTCGGTTACTTTTTAATTAACTGACTGTTTAATTAACTTTAGCGCCTTAAAAAGTTGACAGTAATCTTACCCTTGTCTTAATTAATAAGTGTGAAAAGTTTGGTCGAAATCAGTGCCGTGGTTTAGGAGGAGATGTGGAACATAGATACAAACATACATACAAACCCACAATGACTTTTATTTATATTAAGATTAATATGCATATGAAAATGAAATTTTCGGTGTTAAGTAACTAATTTCATCTTTTAACACTTTGCAGGTACGTGCAATTTTCCACATTCTTATAAGTGTAGGGTGAATCTAGATATGATACGTAACTGAGAACGTAACTACAGCTATTGCACGTGCCTATCATGAAGCAGTCTCCCATTTCCAAATTTTATTCGTTCTAGACTATGATCACAGTCTCCCGTCTCCAAAGTGTATAAATAAACCAGTGTTCTCCTCATTGTAACTTTAAATATCGTATTTAGGGCTTCATTATTTCAGGGCCGTTATGATATCAGCTATAACTGCATTATTTTAATTCTCGTCTGATAAAGAATATTTTCGATAAAACAAAAATTTTGATAAAGATTTTTGAACGTCCGAAATCAGATAAAATTCGAAAATTTACACTTTCCAAAATTAGTCTACAATGTAACAGAAAAAGGTAAATATTAACTTGAAAATTGCCAATACACAAATTCACAGATCAAATAACAATAGCCATGATCTTACACGACGTTGATCTATTCTGCTTAATCTTTAACAGAAGATGACAAAGTATTTGCACAAATATCCTATATTAAAATATAAGAGAATATAAGAAGGGGAGATGTCAAAAGTCATTTATTCGTTTCAAAATATTGGCATTTTTAGAGTCTCTTTTTGTACTAAGAACTTCAGTGTACATTACTCTAATTTGAAACATACGCTGCATAATCTGATGCTGGATTTGTTTCTAGTTTGTACTAAGTAAAGAAGTTCAATATCGTTTTTAAAATGTGATTAGTTAAAAAAGGAAGAAAAATAATCTATATTTAATATTATTGACCTTTTGAGTTGGAGCAATGATATACTTAAAAACGCACTTGTCAGAATAACATGGGTAAAAAAGATTTTTTCATTTTCTAAGTTTTTTTTCAAAATTTCTTTCTTCAATTCTTTTTCTATCAAAATTTTTAACGACAGTGGTGTTTTTAAAATTTTATATCCATTAGGTGTTTCTAAATTTTGATAGTAATGAGATAAAAGAGCTTTTAGATGAAAGCAAACTGAGATAAATGTTAATGAAGAGATTAAAAGATAATGATTAATGGATCATTTAGAACAGTGGTGCGCAAACCGTAGGTCGAGACCCCTCTGGGCGTTGCGAGAAAATGAAATTTTTCGGGGTCGCTAAATTCAAATAAATATATTTGACAATAAAAAATAAAAGAGTTTTCTTCGAAAAATGTGGTCAAAACATTTTACACAAAGTGAGGGGAAAGAAAATGAAAACAGTTTATGCATCACTGATTTAGAAGGGATCACAGCAAAAGTCATGGAAGCACAGATGGCTTCTTTCATACAAATAAACTCTGAAGAGTAGCATTTAGCTTTCTCGTATACATTCATAAATTTGTTATAAACACGATATGCCGATAAATTATTCTGTTCGACTGAAAGTAAATCATATACATATGACAGATTTTAAGGCTCATGAGAGGTGATATTATTATTGAGATAGATTGGATTTAGAATAAATGTATGCAGTCAGTAATCGAGAACGATCCACCATTTTACGGATTTCTGATTCACTCTTGAAAACTGTGCCTAAATGTATACAAACTGAACACGAACTGTAATGCAGACCCGTCGCACAACAGACTACTCGAAATACAAAAATTTATTTTAGACCATTAGAATTTTTTCTGTAACGCTTGTAAAAACAGTTATATTTCAAATTATGTATTTTTGAACTGTTTTCCAATTGCACAGCTAAGTCTAATTATAAATTAGATTTTCATCAAAAATTCTAAAACGGTTCAAATCGAATTCCCTAATTTAGCAATAGGAACATCGTCCAAAAAGAGGCTGCAAAATTTTGATATGTTTAGTCATCTTGAATTCATAAGACACTCTCTGATTGTTTTGAATTAAAAATATACCTTTATCTTTCATGAAATAAAATGAGGAATTTAACGACTTTTGCATGATTAAAATTTAACTATGAAAAGTTGTTTAGTTTAATGTTGACATACTAAAAGAAGTATACTATGAGTTAAAAGTTTTTCACTTTTCCCGTTTCCTTTAAATCTCCTGTGAGAATATGTCTCAATCGTATAGTCGACTGGGACTATTCTAGTAAAACAACTGTAAAACTCTCTTTCCTGCCATAAGATGAGCATGTCAGGGAAACAACTTAACAGCTTCGTAACAATAATCTTGTTACGAAGACTACAAAAACATAAGTCCGCCGTTTGCAATATGAGAGTGTTTCCAAGTTTCTTTAATCATAATTTTCCCCCTAATTCCTTAGAAACACTGAAAACATAAAAACCCATGTAAAAGTGGGATTTATTTACTAATAGGGTATAGTAGACTGGGTCTATTCCAGTAAAACGTCTGTAAAACTCTCTTTCCTGCCATCAGATTAGAATGTCAGAGAAACAACTTTACAGCTCCGTAACAATAAGCTTGTATAGATATATCATGCGGTTTATTTTATATTGCAACATTTTATACTTCTTACTATTATAAGGAATGGGCAGAAAAAATGAAAATAAAATATTCGTGAATTATTTTAAGATGAGAGCCTCTTTGTTAAATATATAACTAAAATTCTGATATATTTTAATGGGAGTAATACATTATTTTGTTCCAAAATGTTAGTGAAATGCGGGGAATTCATATATTGAAATGACATTATAAAATAATATTACTTAAGATTGCATAGAAAAAAAAACCACATTAACTATTTCAAAATAAAAAGAGCTCTTGACATGATAAATGTTATTCAGAAAAGTTTTAATATGCGGCTCATCTTTTGCGGGGTCTCGGTGGTCTGGAAGCGGTCGCAGGTTTAGATTCGAAATGTCGCAGGTTCCACAGCCGGTTCCATCGAAAAGAAGCCATATACGCTGGTCTGGTACGCGATTAATCCGAAAGCCCAAACATCCGTCCACAGGTGTGGAATGTTTGTTCAAGTGTCATCCTGGGTTAGAATTACAAGGTCCGACCCAAACACACCTAATGTCGCTTCAAAACAAGACTTCAATAAAACTAAACTAAACCAAATATTCGTTTTTCCTATTTAAATTAGACCATATTTTCCGACATTTTAAAAATAGCTTTGTAAAACTTGTTTTACCTACATTCAAATAAGGTACAAAATTGACAACCTCCTGAAAGCACAAATCTAAATCAAATATTCGGAATGCTTTTATGACATTAATAACCAGATTTTTTGACAGCCGCTTAACAATTCAAACAACACTGCTCTAAAATAACTGTTAGTAGAATTAGCCGAAAAATACACACCATTAGTACGTTGAAGCTTTACCCAGAAAAATGTGACATAGTTCTGTTTGTGACTGTTATTGGTCACGAAATGCGTTATTTAACGCTTGATGAGTATTTGTTCATCTGCTGCCAGCTGTTTTATTTGCATTAAAGTTGTCACTTTCTGTTTGTTGTTTGGCAGAACTTACAAATCTCACAAATTATAGATTAAATTATTGATGGGTATTAAGTAGAATTTGTTACGAAATCAGAGTAAGCTTTTGAATAAAATGAGTATGTAGTTTAGTTTAGTTACACATTGTTTGGAAGGCTCATTTCGGACGGATCTCAAAATTTTTAACCATGGTCAGATGATGAGGCTTACAACTGTGTCTTGAACCCCTCTTCTCCAAACTCCCACAGAACATCAGCTGGGGTAGGTTTGACCTCAATGAAATTACAGTGCACAAAGCCCGTCTGAGAGCTGGATCTTCTGTGAAAATTGGTTTCCAACCCGTGACCTTCGGTCTTGAGACTGAGACTGTAGGCAACAAGGCCACCGAGACTAAAATAAACATTAAGATAGAATAGCAAAATAAATTAAAACTTACAACAGAGGAGATTTAATTCAAAAACGGCTTAAAGACAATTAACATTGTGGCTTTATAGCAAAAAGTAAAACCTTAAAACAAAAAGTAAAACTTTAAAAAAAAATGTGGAAAGTATTGAGGAATAAATCGGTTTCTCTCTCTGAAAAACTTGACCCGATTTCGAATTACTGATTATCTACGGATAGAAGTAACATTTTCAGATTTACAGAATTTTCGGATTTCGTTGCAAAAATTGTTGAGACAAAAAAATGAAATGCTTCAAGGAGAAAAAAATAATTTTTTGTTGCATCTCTCCCATGTAAAAGACGAAAATTCATTAACAGACCAAAAAGATCAGTGCGTTTTAGTCTGATATACCACAATAAGTTAAATAACAAATTTAAATCAGAGGTCTCAATAGCATTTTGTCTGTATTTCAACATTAAAAATAGCAAATAGAGAGACGCTTTTTTTCCTTCATTAACTTTCGTTCTGTTAAATAAAATTTGTATTTGCATTGAATTTAGCGGTAACTGAGAAATATTTTCTCACGTGAAACTGGTTGAATATTTCCTCTGTAAAATTTCAGGACAACTTCACCTTTTCTGTTACATATTTTCCCTTCAATCTAAAACTCTTTTTTAATTCATAAACATCTTCAATATTCATTTGTATACACATCTAAAATGTTTAAAATCTTTCTTCATTAATTGAAAATAATGAGGATTTAATCTTAATAAACCCAATATTGTCTTTATAATTTCGTTGTCCCATCACAATCGCATAGCAGTGACAGCTTGTTTATAGAGGTTTGGGAATATTAAACTCCAAATTAGAGTATATCGTCGCTTAACAAGCAACAGCACCTATCTCATTTCTTTGAAATTTCAAAGAGAAAGAAAATACTCAGTTTTTCGCTAACAATAACGAATATTTTTAATCACATCTGGTAAGAATATGCGGTCTTATGTTTATATCAGATGTTAAAAAAATTCAGAAATACCAATTATTGGTTAGGAAAAATTGAGTATTTTCTTCCTCTTTGAAATTTAAAAAAATTGAGATAGGTGGAGTTGCTTGTTAAGTGGCGATATTGTTACTGTTAACAAAATCTATACAAAATATAGTGTTACTTGCTTAAACTTTAAATTAAACATGTGCAGATTTTTTTAGTTTTCATTTTCTTTTCCGCCGAAAAAATTTTAACATCAGAGAAGTATATAACAATTATCATTAAAAAAAATATGTCTTTGTGTCAAAAGGAAAAATGGTAAAGATTAATTAATTATAGAAAATTCTTAAAGATTTCAATAGAACATAAAACGAATAAAAAAGCGTATTTTTCATACAAACCTCAAAATCTACATATTCTAATTAAACATCAAATTTTATCAAATTATATTATGATGTTTGAAGTTTTAATAATCCAGTGTCTAATGAGATTTTTTTTTTTTTGAAATTTTAAAGGGTTTTATAAGATATGTCCTAATAGTATTTTGTTTCCTCTGCAAACATCTTTCGTGACTGGAAGTAATTTTTTAATACATTTAACATGGAACGTCTATTTTCGGTGCATGAACAGATTAAGAATGTTTCGATTCATAAATAGGAATTAAAAAGTAGTGGATCAATTAATAAGTTCATATTTATTGAAATAATCGTGCATTAAATCCCAATTATTTTTAAATCCATTTAATTTTAAATATTATATTAGATTTGATTTAAATTTACTTTTTTTAATTTCACTATTTTGATGAGTTATAAAAAGTAATAACATATCATGTTATTTAATTACATCAGTCCTAGTTTCCAAGTGTCCCAGAATTAAAAAGGATTTTTCTTTGCTTATTCCAGCAATATTAGTCTAAATAAGTGCAGTTCCATTTTCCTAATAATGTTTAAATATAACTAAATAATTCAATTTTTTTAATTTTATAAATAAGTAAAGGTATTAAAAATGATTTCTAAAAGGTAATATTATATTCTTTTGGAATTTATTTCCTTTTTATTAAAAAATTATCGAAATTCTCTACATTTATATGTAAATTCTCTCAGTTCCATCAACTGCTGATTTAATTATTCATTATGGATTTTCAATTTGAAACTCTAATTAATCTTTAGATAAATATAAATCTTTAATTGTATTATACTGAAATTAGATTGAATATAACTCTAAATCTCACAAAACTTTTTTCACTAAATTATTTTTATTTCTTCTCTAATTAAAATGATATCCAATCGCTATCCAATTGATGCTTAATTTCGACCATTACATTACAAACTTCACAAATAGCTTTAAATCTTGAACTAAAAATATTTTTTCATGAAAAAATATCTTTCACAATTGAAGAATTGTAACAATCATCTCACTTACCACAGTTCTTTGCGTAATTCCAGATTCGATTCCAAAAAAAGACAAGATGCTTGTCGCAATAACGGTTATTTAAACTCTGCGTATAGTGCTTCCTTACAATGAATCAGGCTTAGCGGGGAAACAACATTACCAGTTAACTTATGATAAACTTTCGCGAAATGGAAAGTTTTTGACTCACCTGAATATTGTTTCACTTTAGCCACGGCTCTGTTTCGTCCTAAATCTTTTCAAAAATTACTAGGATTGTATCTGTCATGTCAAGAACGATGACGTTAGCACACCTGCTTTTTCTTACCCGCATCCATTCTTAACTGACCCTCTAGTATTATCATATTTATAGCTGAATCTCAGACAGGTCACTAGATGGCACTGTAGTCGTCGAAAATGGCGGCTCGTCGATTGCCATTCATTGCTGTTCGTGGTATTGGAAGTAAACAAAGTAGCAAATTTTACGATGTTAACTTATACAGATTTTATTCGCTAAGTTACAGCAAACTAAGAGTAAGTTCCTGTATATTCCTGCATTGTTTTGAATTATTTTAATGTATCCTTTGGTTGCGTTTCTAATTTTTTTTTTGTCCTTTCTGTTATCAAAATATACTTTTCTGTGTAATCTTTCTGCCTAGTATATACTTATTTTGGGCACATTCTTGAGATTATTTTGAATTATTAAAAAATTATTCTGAATTTTTTACTAATGAATATATATTTTCAGCCCGAATTTATAGTAATTTTGCGGATAAACGAAATGCATAATCATGTAAGGAATGTTTATAAACAGTTGCGTCTAAAATTCCTTGACATTATTTATCTTTGTAAAATTCCATGCGTGTTTATTCAATTAAATATCGAAACTTGGTTCTTATTCGTGATATGAATTTTTATCAATTGTTATAACATAATATTTGCATTTCTTAAGAAACAGTTTTATATTTCATTGGTATTATAATGATATTTATACCATGTTGTAAATTAATCGAAATTAATCTTTCTGCTGCAAGTTTCAAAACTTCACAAAATTCATTATATGATTTTAATATATTCTGAGAACAAATAGCAATAGTTAATTTTGAATAACATTGTATTCATTATTGTTAGTTGCTCATTTCACATGATTAAATCATTTATTAACTTATTTAATACAAATAATATACAGAAAATATTTGAAATACATATAAAATGTTGTTGTTTTTCTATTATAGAATGAATCAAAACGCAAAAATGGAAATTTTCTGCTTTCATTCCGGGAAAGCAGCTCAAAAAAGATTGCTTCAGGACCTGAGCTTCAAGATTTCATAGCTGGTGTTGTACCTCGGGGATCTACCTATGAAGGTTACAAAGGTGAACTTGTTCGTAACATTGATGACAGGAAGAGGTAAAAAATAAGCCTGTTTAGTAATCCATTTTCTGTTCTTTTTTTATTATTGCTATGCATCTATGATTAATATCGGCATTCTTCAATTTTCAATCATCTTATAAACCTTTCTACACAATTTTACATTATAAATTCTATATCTGCTAATTGTGCATGCAATGTAAGCAACAAATTCATTGGTGATAATATGGCCATATTAATGAGAAAATAAAGAAGATTCTGAAACTACAGATTTATAGATGTAGTTGTTTGATGTTACTTATTACACAATTTAACACATTTACATTTAGGCAAGATACATGGAGACATCTTGACTTTTTGTGTGTATCTGTCTTTGTTGATATCAGGATACTAAACTTTTATTTCATTGAAAGTGAAATAAAATATTTAATGTAATTGGCTCTATGTATTTTTTATCGTTATTTCTGCTTCATTGCATAGCCAATCTCCCAACACGAGCTTTTATTGCTAGTGTTTGCGATGTCAATAATCTCTTCTAGTAATAAAAGCAAATGTATGTGTCTGTTGATGCTCTACAGGGCAGAGCTTTGAACCTAGAGCTACTGTCTTACTGCCACGAAAAAACCCTAGACACCAGACATGCCTATGACAGTCGTTACGGAAATGGGATATTCCACTGCATTTTGGGGGTGAAGGAAAGGGTTTTATTTCATTTGGTTGTAAATAGAACCGGCGGAAGTCTCATTTCTCTTTGTACTTCGTTCAAAAATGAATTCCTCGCCTAACAGAAGTGCGCTTAGGTTGCCAAATGTTGCAGCTGATTTTATATCTGTATTTCTTCCTTTCTTCAACTCGTCTATTTGAGGCAACCCTGCTCAGGGTTTTTCTCCTGGCAGTAGGACAGTACTAGATTTGTCATAAATATGTGTTGAAGCGTGGGACAGTGAATCTCTGAGTGATTTTTAAAAAGTTTAGAATTTTAATCAATTAAAATCAAACGAATTTTTGATATCAATTTTTGACATTAACCTTTACTTTTTTTGCTCTTCACTTGCAAAAGTTTTGAAACAAAAAGAAAACATATCTTTTTTTTTGGAGGATTTGAAAAGCGAGGCCAAAAAAAGTTTAACTGTCAAGTTTTTCTGTTACCAAATTTTTGGTGTTTCCAAATTATTGAAACCCTTTTTACCATGCATACCTCTTTCCAAGTGATGCCACTGACTTAGTGACCCACTTCTTAAAAAGATTCGCCATCACTTGTTCCCATCAAAAATGTGTCATCTGATCTCTCGGATCAAAATTACAGGGTTCATCCCCAAAGCTTCAAAATTTGCAATTAATCTAATTAAGCTAAACTGCTGCCACCTGCATGTTATCAGTAACAGGGAGTGTATGATGGGCATTAAAAAATAAAATACAAATTGCACTATTACCTATTCAAATAAAATTAATTGTTGCTCTTCTGCTTGATGTAGAATTTTGCTAAGCACTTGCTTTGGGTATGGCAGTGGTATATATATATTTTTTGTTTAAACATATAACATCTTAAAGTTATAAATGTACTGTGATGAAAATGGCCATAAGGAATTATTGAATTCAGTACTCAAAGTACTGGTCATTCATTGTTACTGTAAGCAGCTTCATTTGCCCCCTCTCCCTTGTTCTTCATTTCTTATTTACCCTTCTGTTTCAAATGATTTTCATTAATTTTTAATTTTTGTCTATTAAAAAAAGGCAATTGGTAGATTAGTTAGCTTAATTAATACCTTCATTTGGTCTCCATCTGTCAAATATTGATGCTTACTGATTACTGTTCAACCATTTTTGTAATGCTTCCTTTTCCTATTAATGTGCCTATACTCAATCAGTTCTATATAGTTTTTCTTTTATCTCATTAAATTCGTTAAGATTTGTTGAATATGTGCAAATTATTTAGTATCTGTGAAATCACTATGTATAATAAAATGAATGCATATAATTTTATTTAAAGTGCACTGCTTTAAATTATTTTTGTGTATTGCAGCCGGCTGAGATTGCCACCTTGGTTGAAAACTAAAATTCCAGTTGGTGAAAATTATCACAAACTGAAAGAAACTCTTAGAAGTTTAAACCTGCATACAGTAAGTACAAAATTCTGTAAATTAAAAAAGTGACATATCTGTAAGAAATGTTGAGTAGTTGAACAAAAATTTCAAGTAAATTTACTAGTTAAAAAGTAGCTGGGATTTTCATCAAGCTGTTTTTTAAAAAATAAAAATCTATTCAGCATAACAGTTTTCTATTTTTCAGCATTTTTCATTATTACTATTATTTTTCTTTGAAAGAAAAATTTATATGTGTATTTAAATGTTTTTGCACGTGTAGTTTTTCCATTATCAAATAAGGGGCCGTCTACAAATGATGTCACGCATGGAGGGGAGAGAGGGTTCTTGAAATTGTGACAAGGGGAGGGGATAACAAGAAGTGTGACATCGCACATTTTGGATAAGATAAAAGCATTTAAAATCACATTAAATTTTGAAATTACCAGAATTTGAGGGTTTTTTTAATCGGGGCTAAAACAACTTTCATGTGATTTTTTTCACTTATATCCCTTTCTTTTTGAAAAAGGCATTCAGGGTAGGTTCTGAGAATATGGTAGCAGCAGAAATTTCTTCACCATTAGAAGCAAACCTCCCTCTGCCACACCCTTGAAATGTCCAACAAAAGATACATCACTCCACCTGCTTGAGTGGCAGAATTGGTAGTGGCAAAAACAGGTTGATCTTATTAAGGTGCTTTTTAAAAAAAATTCAATCTGTTTAAGAGTATTTTGTGTTCATAAAGTAAAGATAAGATTTAAAGCAAAGCATATCAAATTCCAAAATACTACTGTTTACAATTGCTCTTTTATATTAATATTTTATTACTATTGTATATTAATTAGGTTTTTTATTGTAAAGCTTAATCTTATTTCATATAAAATAAGAACACATATAATCATTATTATTGTTATGCTCACAAATCTCATTAAAACACAAGTTAAAGAATAAAATTTGAAATATTATCTATAATGTAGTGCTTTGTTTCTGAACTGCATGTTTATGTAATATAGTGTGACAAGGGGAAGGGTGGAGGTATGATGAAGTGTGACACTTTGTGACAAAGGCGGGGGGGAGGGGGTCAAAAATATTGAAAAAAAGTGTGGCATCATTTATGGGCAGCCCCTAACGTAGTTGAGAATTATTTTGATGCTTCTATGTTGAATATGCAGAATTGAATTTTCTGGCTTGATTATAGATTTAAAAAAAAAAATAAATTTTTAATCTTTACAGTGGTTTACTATATATATCTCAGATGTTTGATATTTTATCTCATTATAAGTGTCTCACATTTTTCCTTTATCAGATGCAAATTTAATTTTATTTCTTTTGTCAGATCTAGATTATCTCTGTTGTTTCAGACAAACCCTAAACTTAGCCCCAAAACCTTTATATTATATACTCATATTTCTTTTATTCGAATATATGTATACAGGGTGTCCAGAAAAGGACTCCCTGATTTCAAAATTAAATATCTCGAAAACAAAGATCGATAGAGGAATGCAGTAAACGGTATGTTTATTGTGAAAGCTGTAAGAATTTTATACAGCAGTTTGAAATAATAGTTACAAAAGCTGCTAACAGACGGTGCTGTACGCTGTACAGCTCATATCAGCATACATAAATGAAATAATCGTATGAAAACATTCTTTGCAAAAAATCACATCACAATGTTTTCAAAATGTTCACCATTGGCACAACAGAGGTGGCGCAAACGAAGAATGAAATTTGCCATCACATTTCGTACTGTCTCAACAGAAATGGATTCACATGCCACACAGATCGCCGATTCAAGCTCGTCCAGCGTGGCGGGATGCTTCGGGTAGACAATGTCTTTCAATGTGCCCCGCAAAAAATAGTCACAGGGAGTCAAATCCGGCAAATATGGAAGCCAATCCATGCCTGCACCAGTAAATTTGGGATATTCCAAAGCAATGACTCGATTCCCGAAGTATTCATCAAGAAAGCGAAACACTTGTTCGGTACGATGTGGTCGGGCTCCATCTTGCATAAACCATTCAGTACGTGGTCGATCCTCTACCACTTGCTGTGTGGCGACAAATTGTTCCAAAATTGCAACGTAACGTTCACTAGTGACAGTTTCTCGAATGAAAAAAGGGCCAATAATGCCTCTGCTGCATACTGCAGCCCACACAGTAACTTTAGGAGAATACAGGGGTTTTGCTTCACACCAATATGGATTTTCGGAACCCCAAAATCGCCAGTTCTGTTTATTCACGAATCCATTCAGGTGGAAGTGTGCTTCATCTGTAAACCAGATGCAGCCAACATCAAATCCTTCACTATCAATCATTGTGAGCATCTGATTAGCAAAGTCAACCCTTTGTTGCACAGCTCGTACGGGTATGGCCTGGTGAGTTTGAATTTTGAATGGAAACATGTGTAGGCTCTTTCTCAGTATTTTCTGCGTGCTGGAACGCTTCAAACCAGTCTCAGATGCAATTCTACGGACGGATGACATTGGATTTTGCTGAATAATTCCAGAAACTGTGGCGACATTTTCAGGCGTAACTGCAGTTTGCTGGCGGCCATTATTCCCCACTAGATCATCAGTTACGCTGCCTGTTCGTTGAAATTTGGCGAAGAGCGTACGAATGGTTTTCGCATCGGGTCCTTTTGGAACATTAAATCGTGCTTGAAAACTGCGCCTTGTTGCCGTAGGACTCTCTTTTAACCTGTGGTACTCTAGCACCAGAAAAATGCGTTGTTCAATGGAGTACATGGTTTTAATCTCTTCCTTCGGTACGCTAACCTCCTTTCACGCTTCAATAGTGGAACTGATCGCTCTGGGCTTCC
Organism: Araneus ventricosus; assembly: GCA_013235015.1. Lineage (NCBI taxonomy): Eukaryota > Metazoa > Arthropoda > Arachnida > Araneae > Araneidae > Araneus > Araneus ventricosus. The sequence continues at coordinate 18,125 of BGPR01016873.1, read as the reverse complement.
GATCACTATTTATACTAGGCATTACGTATGGCGATTACAGCGCCATCTATTTGCAGCTTTTGTAACTATTATTTCAAACTGCTGTATAAAATTCTTACAGCTTTCACAATTAACATACCGTTTACTGCATTCCTCTATCGATCTTTGTTTTCGAGATATTTAATTTTGAAATCAGGGAGTCCTTTTCTGGACACCCTGTATATACTCTTCCAGTTGAAATAGTTGCTATTTGATGAAAAAGAATTGCTGTTCTTATTATTGAATACTTATTTTTATTTAATCCCTTTAATTCCATAAATGAACTTGTAATGTTGAAATTGTAATTTATGCAAACACTTCATTGTTTTTGCTTTCTCGTATATCGAAAGTATTGTAATCCGTATATAGAAAGTATTGTAATCATCAAAGTTCCAATCTCGGATTTTGACAAACCTCCATGTTTTAGACCTCCTTGAGTCCGAAAAACATAATTTTGGAATTACATCTGTCTGTCTGTTTGTGATGAACACGATAACTTGAAAACCATTACAGCTACAGGGATGAAATTTGGTTTGTGATCTTTACACATAATTTGTAGGTTTCGATCAAATTTTGTACAAAATCCGTGTACGGGAAGTCTGTCCGCATTCATGTGAATACTATAACTCAAAAACTTGAATAGCTAGATGCATAAAGTTTGGTACACAGTTTTATCATCATAAATGTAGATCCATATAAAATTTTGGGCCAAATCCGTGAAAGAGTTGACTGTCTATCGGTCTATATAATCTCATTCTTGTTAATATGATAACTTAACCCTGTGACTTAGATAAATAAAAATTGGTATGAAGTCTGCTAACATTAATTGTAGATCCATGCCCAATTTTCGTTTCAATTGGTTGGAAAAAAAAGCGTTCAAATTGCATATTCAGTTTCTTCACTATTGTATTACGCAAAAAACGGTGCTCGCGTTTTTCCCCTCCTGTGTAGGGAATCATCCATGTTACTGCCGTTCTGTGTATTTTTTCTCCACCCACGTTAGAGCAGATATAAGAAAGTTTTGGAGCGATCACTCCTGTTTTTTTTTTTTCTCCCTCTCTTTGATTTATTTTCAGGATAATGCAAGGAATTTGAAAGTTATATTTTTATATATAATTTTTTGTATTCTAAGAATCTTTTTTAAAAAGTCTGTAAAAAAGTTTTTAAGTGGTCGATTTTCTACCAAAAATAAAAAATAGGAATGAAATTCTTACTTCAAAGTTATCTTAATGGTCTTAACATAATTTAAAGAATTTTACAGAAATCTGTGCTTTAAATTAAGTTGATCATTAATGGGTTTAATTTTATGAAAACAGAAGAGGATATGTGCCCTGTGTCCTATGGGCTAATTTAAGCTGATGCTTTGGTTGTCTGGACATGTAAAATCTGCTGCTTACATGAATTCTTTTTCTGTCAATACTCCTAATTTACTATACTTGGATAGTGTTTCTTCATTGTTGTAATTTGGTTTTTTCAAGTTGCTGTCTTGCCTCAAGCATATTCTTTCATTCATTTATGCTTATTCTAGCTTTAAAAATGATTTCAGCTGTTGCAATTTTTTTGTATATATATATATGTATATATTTATGGTATGTAAATGTTTTACATTGGTGACTAACTATATTATAGTTAGTATCTTATCTATATGCATATTGTTTTTCTGTTGATTTTGGATATCTGTGTAATTTATTTTAAGTCTAATTTTGTCAAGAAATTCGATATTCAGTATATCATTCAACTTTCCCCTCATTTTTAATGAGTTTCTGTATACAATGACTTACTTAATTGCTGGTAACTTGAGTTTTCTTTAAAAAAAATTTCTGTATCATGAATAAGTTTTTGTCATTTCTTTAATTTTTCATCTGTTTCCTCCATATTTCCATACATCCATTTATAATGATTAATTTAGTTGTAATCAACTATTGATTTCATGTTAACAGAATTCTTAATTATTTTCAGGTGTGTGAAGAAGCTAGGTGTCCTAATATAGGTGAATGCTGGGGTGGAGGAGAGTATGGAACAGCAACAGCTACTATTATGGTGATTATTTTAAACCATGGTTGTTTAGTTATATGAATTATATAAAAGTTAATATTAAAAAATGTCTGGGGTGAAATCAATGTTTGTTGTTTGATGAAACTGGTATAACTGAGATCTATTGATATATTATAGCAAATGGTTTATTGTTGCATGCTATTGATAGAAGCTGTCGTTTTCAATGCTTGCTTTAAGTTTTTCTAGTAGAAATCTTATTCAATCTCAAATGTTGAAACTGATTTTTTTTTTGTTTGTTATTATTGCAAGTATTTTTATAATTCCAGTTTAATTGTATGAGAATTATGTATGCAAATGAGGAAAATTCTCATACAAGTGTATGTTAAAGTTTATTGAAATCCTGTAATTATTATTTTTCTTTTTTAATTATTGCTTGTTGGCAACTGTTATAATTTTTTTTTAATTATTAAGAATTGAGTCTACATATTCATAGATTAAAATAGTTTGTGAATTAATTTTCAGTTTATGCTAGTTACCAGGATAAGTTGATACTTTTCTTATTTACTTGGTTTAAAAGTTACTTTTTGCTATAATTGTACACTTTTTAAGTTATTAGGTGATACCTGCACCCGCAACTGCCGATTTTGTTCTGTTAAGACTTCTAGAACCCCTCCACCTCCTGATCCTAATGAACCAACAAATACTGCACAAGCTATAGCAGATTGGAATTTGGATTATGTTGTCTTGACTTCTGTAGATAGAGATGGTGTGTGTTTTTTAAAGTAGTTTGTAGTTTCTCATGCTATAAGTTTTTATTATTTAACTTTAAAAATACTTTTTTTTTAAGTTTCAATCATTTAAAAAAATTACATATTCGGTAACTATGTTAGTCTTTTGTTTGAAAACTATGTTTTCTTTTTTCTTATGATTAAAATGTTCATATGACTTCCATGATTAAATTGTTGTTTAAAGGAATTTCCATTATATTGCTGGTATTTTTACTGTTTAAAACAGTAACTATTGGTAAAAAAATGTATATTTGTCAATCTAAATTATCATAAGCATCTGTTGATTTTTAAAAAAATCACCTGTTATTACTTTCCAATAAAGTAAAAGTTGAGTGATGCTTTTTATTTTTATTGAATTGTTCTGACTAATACTTTTTTTATAGATATTCCTGATGGTGGTTCTAGTCACATTGCAAATACTGTGATTGAATTAAAGAAAAGGTAAGTCATTTTTAAATGCAGTGTGTCTCGGCTAAACATATCCAAAAGAGTACAGAGAAGAACCATACTTGGTTAGTTATAAATTTCAAAGGCATTAAAGATGGCAACTGGTCAAGTTTTATTGCTGTTTAATGAAGTTGGGTGTGAGCCCAGTTAATGGCTCTATAGATGTCTGAACAGTAATAAAACTTTTACAATTTAGCAGTATTTGAGGTGTTATTAGATGTTGGATTCTACGAGGACGTCCTTCTGCTTGAATTCTCAGATCTCCAGACATAGCATTGTTAACTTTTTTTTTCTTATGGCTTCATTAAAATGATTGTGCATAAAATGTTTACAACTTGGGTGATTTGAAACAGCAGAATGTGTGGTTTTATAAATCTAGTTGAACAAAACTAATAACACTGTGGACGAAAGCAGCATACACTTGCATGTTCACAACTTATAGAAATTGATGAGCAAAATTTATTGCTAAAATTTAATAAAACACTTTTTGTGATTTTGAAATTTATATTTTCTGTTTGCAAGTACACTAAAAGGAAATTTTTCTCAGATATAAAGAAAATATGATGACATAAGATACAAAAGTGCTAATGCTTTTAAAATGCTACCATTTACAAAAAAAAAATTATATAAAAATAAAGTTTATTTAATTTTTATCATAGATTCCTGAATAGGTTTTTTTTATATTAAGTAATTTTTTTTATTTAACATTATATTCTTTTTAAAGATAGTTCAACAATTCAAACAAACAAAAAATCTTAATATAAATAAAAGTCATTCTGGGTATGTATGTTCCACATCTCTTCCTAAACCACGGCACTGATTTCAACCAAACTTTGCACACTTATTAATTAAGAGAAGGGTAAGATTACTGTCAACTTTTTAAAGTGCAAAAGTTAATTAAAAAGTAACCGAAACCGTTTTTCCGCTGTAAGTTCGGAACAAATTATCCCCTGAAAATTATTTTTATACCATCTTAAAGTTCAAAATTTTACCTTTTTAATGATATCAATTTTATATCTGTGACATTTTTCCTTCAATTTTTATTAATTTTTCAAAATTTAATAAAAAGTTGACGCACAGACGATTTTAAAATAAATCAAATTTAATGATACAAGAGTTGATACTGATGAGTTGCTATGCATTGGTGTAATTACTTTGCCATTATTTTTTCTGATTATTTATTTATTTTCAAATATCGTTTGGCAATGTTTTCATTGGTTCTTAAAGAATTCTAAAGCTTTTTTAATTAGATTAAAAATCACCACAGTTCATATTACCTGTCATTTTTACCTGCGTTTCCTAAGAAATAATAAATTCTTAATAATATATTAAATGAAAAAGTGTGTCTGTTTGTTATGCTTTCACAACCAAACTACATGTGGAATAACTTATTTTTAATGTCAAACATCACGTGATCATAAAGCAAACCACGATTATGTGAGCTTTCTGAGAAAATAAACAAATAATTTATTTATAAAATAATAACTGAAATTACTCAACTCGACACTTGATTTTCATTTTTCAAGTTTGCAGTCTATTTAATTTTAGTTATTTATATTTGTATCTTTTCCTTATCAAATTTTATTCAAGAAGCTGTCAATAAATTGAGGTTTGGACAGAAATCTATTGATAGATATGATATAGCTGCAAGAATTTTTAGATTACAATTTAGAAACTAATGTTAATTATAACTAAAGAAAAATATGCGAAGATATAGTATTCTGTTTTATATATTCTTTTGAATGGTAGAAGTGGATGACATATAGCATGATGGATGGTATATTCCACAGATTATAAGGGCCTGATCATTGAGTACAATGATGTAATTTATAGTAACGGAGAATATATGAGGAATAGAGAATGGTTGTTGAATTGGTCATTTTGGCACTGATTAATGAAAGTTTAGGTCAGATAAATAAAAAAAATGTCACAAATGGAGGGAGGTATTACAGAATATCTACCTGTAGATACGCTAATAGGCAATAATAATTAACATCAACTTCATATAACAGATAACAAGTTCTTCAACTCCTTAGAACTGTCAGGGGTACCCTTCCAACAAGCTGAGATTAAAAGTTGGAGTGCCAGTACTATTGATACGTAACCTCGATGTACCGAGATTGTGCACTGTTACAAATTGCACACCTTGGTCCAAACGTCGAGAGAGTGTTTTAATTTCACACATTCCAATAATACCGAAGGATTTACCATCCAAGTTCAAAAGGTAACAATTCCCTTTAAAATTAGCAATTGCCAGGCTCAGGGTCAGACACTCAAAGGCGCAGGCGTACATTTGGAAAAATTATATTTTTTCCATTGGTAACTATGTGTGGCATGTTCCCGTGTGTCCAGCCCACTAAACCTCTACATCCATGCAGAAAACGTGAAACAAAAAAACGTAGTATACAAAAGTGTGTTAGCATAGATAAACAAATTACCTAACTATAACAGCATACACTCCTGTTAGTCGTCCAATTATGTATTATCAACCGTCAAAACTTTTAATTTCCCCTTTCAATGTGTAACGAAACATTTACATTCGTGAATTTAAAAAATTTAATAATTCAAATTCTTCGCACACGAAGTCACGGGTACAGCTAGTAAATTAAAACTTTGGAGCTAGGATCTTCAGTTTCTTGAAATTATTTGTGAGAAATATTAAAATGAATCTCGCAGATTTCCTTACATTTTATTGAATAGTTTATCAGATTGGTTTTTCTTTTTTTTTTTAACTGCCCTCTGTGGAAATTTTTACTCCAAATTCTTTTAAAATGCTATAACTCAACTAGCAAAAGCAAGGTCTTGAAAATTCATAACAATTGTAAGAGATAATATGCAATTAAATTTTTTAGATTTCTGATTAAATTTCTGGTGGTAATTTTTTGGGAAACTTGTTTTTTTCTCTGATCAACAGAAAAAAATGTATCTTTAATATTTACTCTGTAAAGTGTGCGATTTTAAAAGTCTAGTAGATCGGTTTAAGGGTGTTAATTTTCATCACTTCATATAAATCTCTTCTTATCAGAGTCATATGACTATTAGAAAAAAAGTCCATATTTTGTAATGATGCAAAATGATATAGTCAGAATTTGACTGTAGGGTTTTTAGGTTTTATAAAATTTGAGTGGGCAAATGTGTGTGTGTGCGAGCAAAATTTTAAGTAGTCTTTTACTACTTTCTAACTATTTTCCCATATCTTAAGCTATAAATTGTGTTCTATTTTTTTAAGATAAATTATTTAAAATATGTAATTTATCTTAAATAATTAATTTATGTTTCAAAATGCATACATTTTATGAGTAAAAGTATTAACTATATGCTGTTACATAAAAGAATTGTGTGTTGCAAGCAAATCTGATTTTGTGATGTACAGGAACACTGCATTTAGCTGCAGTGCTTAGTTTCAGGTGACCAGGAAAAGCTCTGTTTTTGAAAATAAATTAAAAAATAGAAAAAAATAACTTGCTGATGTAAAAAATGTTGATTTAATTTTATTGGTATATGAATTTTGTTTATAAATCCTATTTATATAAAATCTGGAATTTTTTTTTTTTTTTTTTTCTCTTTTGCTTTGATCCTGTTGTATTTGTATAATCATATACTGTGCAATGTAAGCATTTAATTGAATGTTACTAAGCTACAAGAAATCAGTTATTTTGACATCTGCAGAGCTCTACTTTTGCTCATATTAAACTTCATTGACCTTCAAAGAAATTTTTAATTATTAGCTTTTATGCAACTGAAATTCATAACTAATCATGTGGTTCTTATAGTACTTTCATTACTTTTGTATATCTTTGGACCAATCACCCTTTATATATGTCTTTTATTTTAATATCTATAGTGAAAATATGTAATTTTGATATCAATTTTAACATTTTTCTCCTAGTGCAATGTAAAAATTTTGTATATAAAATCTTATATATTGTTCTTAATTTTAAGTGTCTGACTTGAATCAAATTTTAGGATACTAAAACCACAATTTATAATAAGAATGTTTATTTTGCTCTGTAAAACAACTATCTTCTAGATTGTAGGCTCATGTCAGAGCAACAAAACTTTCATATTTCTGCTGACTCTTATTTAAATTTGCTGTAATTTTTCACTTTTGTTCATAATTTTGAACTTTGTTATTATTTCCCCATTTTTTGCTATTTGTGTGCAGTTTTTGCATTTTATTGTATTGAATTTTTTTTATTTGTATTTGCATTTTCCATTTCAAAACTATTTTACTATTCTTGGAATATTTTATCAGTTCTAGAATTGATATCTTTTTGGAATGCTAAATTTTTAAGCAATTCTAGGTAAAATAAATAATTTTAATGGTTATTAATAAAAATTATGGTTAATAATAAATTTTTTTACCAAAAATAAAATTTTCATGAATCTTTCATATTTTATTATAATTCATTTTCATCAATATTTTGTATTATTGAATTAGATCTTTATATTTAATCATTTTCTTCATCTAGAAAGCCATCAATACTAGTTGAATGTCTTACACCAGATTTTGCTGGAGATTTATTAGCTGTTGAAAAAGTAGCTTTATCTGGCCTTGATGTCTATGCTCATAATATCGAGACAGTGAAAGAATACCAAAGGTATTATACAATTTTTTCTCCTTTATGTAAATTTTTATTAAAAATAGCAATTAAGTTGCTTATTATTAAGCATGAAACATTGATTTAGAAAATATAAGTAGATTATTTGGTTGAGCTCTATCTTGATAAATATACTATATACACACATACCAAAAAAATGCAATCAGAAATTTCTCTTGGTGTTAGAAAATTGAAATGGCAGAAAGGAACATATTTTGATTGTGTGAGTAATTAAAGGAAATTAGTTAATGTTAGCATTTAATAATTATTCTTTGGAAAGAACGTAAAGCATTAATCTATTAGAAGGAGTATGTCAAAATGCAAGTAAGCACAATTTATATTTTGGGACAAATCATATTTACTCTTCAGATTATGGCAGTAGATGAAAACTCTTAATTTTCTATTTTATGCCGTAGATATCAAACCAGACAAATCAAGCTGTTTATATTGTGTGGGTGGGTTTTTTATTTATTTATTATTTTTTGTACAATAACTTGCAGTTTTAAAATTTTCAGATTGAGGTTTTTTTTTTTTTTTTTCATTGATATTATAAAAGATTTTTGGAGTTCTAAAATAAAACCGTTATGTAGCCTGAACTATAAGTTAGTTGTAAAATTATCCTTTTATGTGCTCTATATAATTGTTTGAGAGAGACAGCTCTTGTTTGTTATGTTAAGATTTCAAACTACTCGAAAAATATAGTAGTTATATCATTTGAATATTTAAAATGCACTTTTGGATTTTGGTTTCCAATTCAGTAGTGAGCAAAATTGTTAAAATAAAATGCCAATAACAAATTGAACCTTGAAAAAATTTATTCACTGAATGAAAAAAAATTGTAGCTTGTTTATATAAGATATCTATTGGCTCTGAACTGAGCATTGGATTTTTAAATGAGTTTGAAATAGTCAATTAATAATCATTAAAATTTATTTATTAGTACTGTTCTAATGGAATTTCTCTAAAAGCTGTCATTTAGGAAACTTTGTAAATATATATATACTAGCAGTACGCGCACGGCGATGCCCGTGGAATCAGGACTTCAACAAAATAAAAAAAAATCGCTCACAATGACACGAAAAAGTTTTCAAAACAAAAGATACACATAATAGATTTTCCCGCTTATTTTTTCCGCGATAATAACATGTAGAAAAACAGTACAGAGTACATTAATCCAAAACAATATAAAAAAATTGTTGCCCGTGGAATCAGGACTTCAACAAAATGAAAAAAAATTCTTAGAACATGACCAAAAGCTCCGAAGGTTATGACGTCACCTGACCCTTCATCCAATCAAATTGAAAGCTGCGTTCCGGAAGGCTATCGCTGAAGAAATTTCGCTGGACAAAAATAACTTTCATCTGCCCAGGAATAATTTAATTTAAAAAAAACGGGAAAAGATATTTTAACCGTTCTTGTTTTAAATCAGAGAGAACCGTCCTAGTTATGAGCTGAAAAAAATTGAAAATAATAGTGTTATTAGAAAGTCGGATGCAACAAATTTAAAAACAAAACTAAAATTTAGGTAGTGAAACTGACTATTTTTTAAAAAATTCTCAAAATTCGGTAAATTACGTTAGAAATTCAAAACTAACTTCATTAGAACGGAAATCGTGTGCTCTTTCCGATGGTCTATCTATTTTTGTCGTACAATTATTCGAAACCATTCTATTGAGAAATTAGTGCGAAAAATCAACCAAAACAATAGAAAACATTAAATAAAAAAATTTCTAGAATAAAATTTAAAATTTCGGCTACGAGGTGCATTCAGTCACCATTACGACTACCTGTGTACCAAATTTCATGGCTGTAAGTGCGATAGATTCGTCTGGACATCGCCGACAAGCACACACACGCACACAAACATTGCCTTTTATAAGTGTAGACCAGCAGAACGCGCACGGCGTTGCCCGTGGAATCAGGACTTCAAAAACATGAAAAAAAAAAAATCGTCCACAATGACACGGAAACGTTTTGAAACAAAATCAAAACAAAAGATACACATTGATTTTCCCGCGATAATGACATGTTGAAAAGCAGTACAGAGTACGTTATTCCAAAACAATAAAAAAAAAAAAATTGCAACGTGAAAATCTTTATTATACAGCAATCGTGTATCTAAGTTATGCTGATGCAATACAGTCTCAAACCACAGTACCGTGACGTTTGAAGGTCACGACAGTACCCCCTTCGTCACCCCCTGGAGCTTGCGCGAAAAGCTATGGCACATTTTACGCAGATGGTAAAGAAACTCTTTTAGTTCATCACGTAAAAAATTCTCTCATAATTCAGCGAATTACGTTAGAAGTTCAAAGCCAACTTATCGCCCATGTCAGAATCTTCCAGCACTGCTTAATTTACGACTAAACCCTTGCATCCAACGAAATGATTTCAAATTATTCCTAGCAAAACATGCTAAAAAGTGAGGAGAGAATAATTCCAACAGATGGCGCTATCCGTAGCCAGGGAGAAACTCACCGTTCCGGAGAAAGAACTTCATTCGAAAAGAATTTTTTTAACCCTTTAAGAAAAAAAAATTTTAAAAACGAACGGACAAAGATATTTTAACCGTTCTTGTTTTAAATGAGAGATAAATACTTCTGTTGTTACCACAAAAAAACTGAAAATCATAGGTTTATTAGAACGTTGGATGCGAGTAAATAAAAATTGACAGTTAAAAATATAAGAAGAAAGTGAAAATTTTTAAAAAAATTCTCAAAATTCAGTAATTTACGATAGAAATTCAAAACTAACTTCATTAGAACGGAAATCGCGTGCTCTTTCCGATGGTGTATCTATTTTTGTCGTACAATTATTTGAAACCATTCTATTGAGAAATTAGTGCGAAAAATCAACCAAAACAACACAAAACATTAAATAAAAAAATTTCTAGATTAAAATTTAAAATTTCGGCTTCGAGGTGCATTCAGTCACCATTACGACTACCTGTGTGCCAAATTTCATAGCTGTAAGTGCGATAGATTCGTCTGGACATCGCACACACACACACACAAACATTGCGTTTTATAATTATAGATTACTAGCAGTACGCGCACGGCGTTGCCCGTGGAATCAGGACAACAAAAAAACAAAAAACGCCCACAATGACATGAAAAAGTTTTGAAAACAAAATCAAAACAAAAGATACACATTATTGATTTTCCCGCTTATTTTTTTTTTCGCGATAAACAATATTAAAAAATTGCAACGTGAAAATTATTATACTGCAAGCAAAGTATGCGAGATGAATAAATGCGATAAGTTACTGCCGAAAATAATAATCAGTCACTCAATTCAAGGTTATGACGTCACCTCCCCTTCAACCAATCACATAGCTATCTGCGTTCCGAAGTGCCGTGCCGCGCGCCGAACTCTCTCCAGAAAAATAACTCTCAACCGCCCAGAAATAAATTAATTAAAAAAAAACTTGAAAAGATATTTTAACCGTTGTTGTTTTAAATCCGACACAACCGTTCTACCTATATGCTGAAAAAAATTGAAAATAATAGTGTTATTAGAAAGTCGGATGCAACAAATTTAAAATCAAAAGTAACATCTTGAAGCCAAAACTGGGTATTTTTAAAAAATTTCTCAAAATTCAGTAAATTACGTTAGGAATTCAAAACTAACTTCATTAGAACGGAAATCGCGTGCTCTTTCCGATGGTCTATCTATTTTTGTCGTACAATTATTTGAAACCATTCTATTGAGAAATTAGTGCGAAAAATCAACCAAAACAACACAAAACATTAAATAAAAAAATTTCTAGATTAAAATTTAAAATTTCGGCTTCGAGGTGCATTCAGTCACCATTACGACTACCTGTCTGCCAAATTTCATGGCTGTAAGTGCGATAGATTCGTCTGGACATCGCAGACAAACACACACGCACGCACGCACACAAACATTGCCTTTTATAATAAGTATAGATATATTAATTCCCTTTCTACATCACTAATAATGGCCACTTGAGCATCCAGAGCTCTATTCCAATATCAGGAGTCTGCAGTATTGCATTGTAAAACATTATCATTTTCTTCTTCACCAGCTTTTGCATTTTCTGGAGAGACAATAACAAAATCAATTTCACTCTGTTCATTGTCATCAAAAAATCTTTGAAGAGCTTCTTCTAATGTAAAATTTCTTGATTTTGGCATTTCTGTGCACACAGAAGGAGAAAAATTACCACAGTGTCTAATGACGTGAATAAGTGACTGATTTACTCTTTTCCCACTGACGATGCATCAGTGCAACACCTGTTTTTTCTACCCCCTTGACAAAGCCACAAATAACTGATTGATGGAATTTTGTGGTACCCTATGACTTTCATTCAAAATAGATTGCACTCATGTTTCTCTCATATTTATTTCGCAAAAAGACTAGATCAACTGTTATGGTTTAACCCTCTGAGCGCCCAACTATTTTGAACTTTTAGCTATCGGGTTAGAAAACTTAGCTTTTAAAGGAAATGAATCGATCTTTTTTGTATTTAATTATATCTCTGAAATCTTAAGAACACTTGATCTATGGTTGTTTAAGAAAATATACATATAAATACAAGCTATCTGCATTTGAACTGAACTCGAAAAACGGAAAAAGATGTTTGCGCCGCTTGGAGGGTTAAAAAAATACTTAAATAAGAGAACTTGTTTTTAAAAAGAAAATATTTATTCAAGCCAAATATTTTTTTACTGAAATATCCCCCATAATATGCCCTACTTAATAAGTGCTGTTTACTTAGTAGTTAATTTTTCATACATGTTTATTATGACCATTGCGTCACTGCAATACCAGTGGATAATGGGTTAAGAGAATGTATTTGAGCACAAAAGCATATTTTATTTTGCTGTAGAAATATGTCTCTTAAATGAATTAATCTTCCCAGTAACAATATTGAAGAACGTAAGAAAACACTTCTTCAGTTCCATGGATAAAACATGAAAAAGTTACAGATTCAACAACAATTGGATCTTAGTCATGGAATTTTATTTAATTTCAGTTAATTTTATATCAATACATGTCACCATTTAGTTGTTAAATCAAATAAAAATGAAAAGTTTTCTGTCATTTGATATTTCTGTTATTGTTAGTATTTAAGTATCTACTAATTTGGAACTTTAAAGTATTAAAATATCAAAGTTGGAAGGGGAAAAAATGATTAATTACTTAAAATACTTATTTACACACATTCCATAGCAGCTGTTTTTAGAAAGGTAGCACATGATGCTGAGTGATTTTTTAAGATGAAAGTTTGCAATTATTTTTCTGTTTGATTCTGAGATATATATTCTGTTGCAAATAAATAATAACAAATGCTGTATTAGGTGACTTAAATACTTTTCTCCCTAGTCATGTTCGAGACCGAAGAGCCAATTACAATCAATCAATAGATGTACTTAAGCATGCAAAGAAAGTAAGACCAGAAAATTTAACCAAAACATCTATAATGCTTGGTTTTGGAGAAACTGATGATATGATAAAAGCAACAATGGAAGGTATAATTTTAAAAATTTATTATTGTTATTTTACCTAATAATAAAATATGTGGACCAGTTGAGCTTCCACCCTTTATACATGAATTAGATTAAATTTATTTGCTTGAATCAATTTTTACTTTATTATAAAATGTATAATTTTTTAATCACATTCCTGTATATATTCACGTTTCATGCAGTGCTATATATAATACTAGCCCCTTTGTCGACCAGCTTCAAGCTACCAGGAATATAATTTTAATTGGATCTTTTATGCATGGTTTGATTAAGAAAGTAATAAGTATGTGACTTAAATACAAATAATTTATACTTCAAATTGTAGTAGACATTTAACCTGTGTTCTGTTCATTGCCTACATGGATGACCCCAATGGAATCAAGTAACTGTCCATGTTATGCAACATCTAACTGCACATTGTCAATGCCAACTTCACTTTCTTATTCCTCATGCAAAATATGCATTTAATTTGAACATTAAAATGGTTTGGCACATTTTATGGCCAGTGGCATGTTGGCTGGATTAAAACATTCTGAAAAAAAAGAATGAAAACATAGCAACACTAAACATTCAGCTTACTGGATATATTTCTTAAAATACATAATATTTCAGAGATTTGGTTTACAGATTCCACAAAAATTTTGATGAGATAAAATATGAACTTTCAACAATGAAAGAGAACCACAATTAAATATTTGTTTAAAAAATGAAAGCAGTTTGAATTTCATTGCAACAATTAAACTTATTGTAAATTATGCCTAAAAATGTATTAAAATTAGAGAAAAATTATTTGACAGCTTAATTGATATCGTTGAAAGGATGATTTTTTTCAATTTCTGGATGTTGTAAAAATGATTTTTGTACTGTAATATTTTTGGAAGTTATTAAGGAAAAATGCCAAAATTTCATTTAATTTTTAATTTAATTAAAAATTTTTAAAAAAGGACTCCGAGGTGCACATTCCCACCCTTCAAAGTAGGTTTGTGCCACATTTCGTAGCTCTAGGTCCAGCAGTCTGCCCTGTAAAGCGCCAGCACACATTATTCTTTATTACTAGTAGTTAATTTACTTATTTTATTATTACTGTTATCATTTAATACTAAACTGATTTATTTGTAAAAGGAGTATCTGAATGCAGAATTTCATTTTAACTATGTACCTTGCACTCATGATTGCATTTTCAGTGTGTAGATCTTTACTTTTTGTATAACACTGATTGATATGTTGTGGTAACACTGCTTGACATGCATGTTTTTCCCCCGTTGTTTAACTATACATGAATGTTTAATTAGTCTTCAGGCAATTATGAGAAATTGAAAACTGAAGAAAAAAAAAATTTCAAACAAAACATATGCATTCAGTAAAATTTTAGAACACAGAACTGAATTAGCATTATGAAATTTGTATTATCAGATTTATTATTTATAATTATTGTACATTTTTTTATTTATTATCTTAATTAATCATATGTCTTAATATTTATAGCACTTAAATGACATGCAAATCTATAATATAAAAGCCTTGAAAAGACCTCTAACGCTCAGGAATGTTGCCGTGGCTACGTGCTAAGGAAATTCAGACCAGACGCAGTATGATTGATTTCACACCTGCAGCATGTTCTTTCTTCGTTAGAGTGGCTCACCTAGAAGGGTTTGGGGAACAGAGGAGGGGTTTCTTAGAATTCAGAGATTGCCAGCTGTCATTGCAGTTTTTGAGAGGGGAAGTGAATTTCCCTTATCTTTGAAAGAGAAACTCGGGCGTTCCCGTATTTTGAGGTCTCTCTGTTCTAATGGTCTTAGGAATATTCCTTAATCATTCTGACACCTGAAAAAGGCTCCTTTTACTTAGAGATTTGCATTCATCGTTTTTTTATTTTGTATTTGGTAATGCATTTTTTTTTTCTGTTAGTGGATTTTGCATTATTTTTACTCTGAAAAAATGAAAGTTAGTGTCAATTGATTCATTAGTTCTGTTTTTCATGTTTTTTTCTCCTTAAGCACTCTGGCAATCTGCATGAGATTTTCTTCAACAACTTTCATTAGTAAATTTGTAACAATCAGATTTGAAATATTGTTGACAATCTAAAAGCACGTCTTAGACGGGTACAAATCTTCTAGTATGTAATATTGATGGATTTAACATCTTTTAATAAAATATTGCATATTATTCCAAATATGTGGGGGTTGTTTAAGGGTTCAGTGAATAAACCAAGGTAGTGTAACAGTTATTTATTTATGAGTTTACATTACACACAGACAATTTACATAAAAAATTCAGAATTGATACAAAATTAATCAAGAGAATAGTTCTTGTTGGGCATCACATGCGATCGCCTGATCTCAACTGACTTAATGTTGTTGCCAGTCTTCAGAGGGCTCTGACGTCAGTCACAGTTAGTTATGGTTAATGTTATAAGAGCGGCTACAAATATGTTTTCTGAATTTATTTTCATTTGCTTATCAAAGCATTATTAGCTTATCAAAGATATATTAATTGATAGAAACAAATTCATTTAAAGCATTTTATTTTTTAAAATGCTTGTTTTGGAAGAGGGATCGAAAAAAGTTAATATTTCATGTAGTGTTAATGCTGTAAGGAATTGCATATTTCCTTAATGAAAATCTTTGTGCAACTGAATATTAAAATCTGTACATCTGAATATAGAAATTAATTTATAATTTAGCAGTTATTTGTATCTTATCTTTATAGATCTCAGAGCAGCTGATGTTGATTGTCTTACTATTGGACAGTATATGCAACCTACTAAAACTCGTTTAAAGGTATGTATTAGATATTATTAGATAAGAAAATATGCAATTAGATATTTATGGCCTATTTTATATTAAATTTAATTCAGTGTCTTCTATCCGTGTTTAAATAAATATGATCTAAAAGGTAATTGAAAATAATTTATTCCAATTTGGCTTTCCTCGTTTTTCTTTGAGCAGTTGAAAGTTATTTATTAGTATTTTTGAAATATTTAAATTGATAATTGGTAGGGAGGTAGTTTACTCTAATTCAAAATATTTTTAATGTACTCATTTTTAATATTATCTGATATTTGGGCAATGTATTTTCTAATCAAAATATGAATTAAGCTGAATGGCAAGATATGTACTGAAAAAACTAAATGACTCTTTTAATCTATAGCTATCAGATTTCTTTTATATCTGAGACTTCTTTTCTTTTGTTGTTCAAAAATATTTTATTAAACAATTCCTGAGAAACAAAAATAAATCCTCGTAGCTGTTTTCATTTTCTAAAGATAATATTTATTATAATTTTTAAAATTAGTTTACATATAATTTCTAATGCTGATGTGATATAATTATTTTATCAATTATAAATGTGTAGTTTGTCATGTATTTTTAACTCAGAATTTTGTAATTGAATTATAATAATTCAATTGAATGATATTATTGGGGGGAGAAGGCCTATTAACATTGAAGAATAATAAGATACTTATCTTCATTCTCCTGACGTTTCATGAAGTCATCTTGTCCGTAACCCCTTCGGGATGGACACCTGCTGAAGGAAGCATGCAAGCACCGACCTTGCCCACCGGCCGAAGCATTTTCATCAGCTAAGCCTAACATGCATTAAATTTAGTAAAAAGTGCCCTTTACATAAAAATGAAGCCATTTTTAAATATGTTATAAAAGATATCATATGCTATTCATTATAAAAAAGTTTAATTAAAATAATGTGATTTTTAATAATAAAAAATTAAAATATAGTGTATTTCACTATAATTGAAAGTACCTGAATAAACACTAGATTATTGATACAAAATATGAAAACATAGGAAATAATAAATATTTACATTTAATATTATAAAATACTTCAAGAAAATTGTAATAATTAGCACTTCAAAGCCTTATGAAAAAATCTTTTATTTTAGTACTCCACTAATATGACGGAAATGGAACCGATATATTAGTACTATCCTCTTCTAATTAGGATCTGAATACTGAGAACTATCTGAAGAACTTAATAATTTATTTTCTTGTCATTATAATCCGAAAAATCCAAAAAAGGATCATTTATAAATTTACATATTTCCACCTCGGAAAGATAATGTGTTCTTTTAGCCAAAACTGCACAAATGAAACTGAGAGGCATAAAACCCTTGACAGAATAAACCCCCAAAAAATCCCAAACCAGAGGATAAACTATAAACAACCACTAAAAAATGAGTTAATGAGATCTTCAACATGTGCTCCTCTTTACACTTTCCAACACATGTTTCTGTTTATACTCCCAAAAATCCAATAATTCTAATTCAATGATTCACAGACACGTGATTGACCACAGTCTGAAAGAAATACAATCGGAGAGAGAAATACTAATGTACGAGATCAATCTTTTGAAAGAAACATGGAATAGTAACGCCATCTGATAGAAAACATTTTGTTCCAAAAGCCCAACACATATATGCAGCGCTCGGCCCACAGAATCTATTCCTCCGTAACGCACGGATACGGCTCTCAGCCCTGAGGGGAATTTAGTGCAAATGCACATATGCAGTGTTCATCCCGAAGGGGTTAAATAATCGCCCTAACTGAAATATTCCTGAATTAAAGTATTCTAATATTTTTTAGGTGACAGAATATGTAACTCCAGAAAAATATAAGTACTGGGAAGAGTATGGAAATAAATTAGGATTTCAATATACAGCCAGTGGACCTTTAGTAAGATCTTCTTATAAAGCAGGTAAATGCAATGGCATTATTAAGTTCCGTATTTCTTCATGCATTTTATATTTTTCTTCAGTTACCTTTATT
>BGPR01016872.1:0-33679 GCA_013235015.1 Araneus ventricosus | reverse complement strand
TGGCACACGCTTTGGTGCTGTGTGTGACGTGTGTGCTGTGAGTCTGTGCTGTGCATTGTTTTGTGTTATGTTTGTTTAATGTTTATTCTAACAACATTAGCTAATGAAGAATGAGAAAACTAGAAGTAGTAGGGTGTGATGACACTGTAACCAACACTGGATAGAAGAACGGTGTCATCCACCGAATAGAAAATCATGTAGGACGCCCGCTACAGTGGAGCATATGCATCCTGCATGAATGATGAGCTTTAATGAGCTTCCTTTTCGCCACATTTTCCAACATATTGACGGTCAAACTGCAGGGCCTAAATCTTTTAGTTGGCCAATCCAGCAGCAACTCACTTGCTATGAAAAACTCCCTGTGGTCGATTATGAACCTATAGATTCCTGATATAGACAGGAATTTGTTGAGCAAAGACCAACAGCATTTGTTGGACATTTCAAATGCAATCACCTTGGGACATTATACAGAAGACTTGGCAAATCGGACCCTGATCCTTTGTTCCATTCCAGATGGCTACTGAGGCCAACCGAGTCCTTAGGTTGTATATAAGTTCATCAGACCCATCCGGAAACTTGAAAGAAATTGTTGGCTTCATCTTAAAATCATACATGCCTGTGTGGTTTGCCATAAAAAAGAGCAAATATTTTACTGACGGACTAAAACATGTCTTTCAAGTAATCCAAACATCACGGTACTTATCCGATGAATTACTTCAAATGTCGATCCAGTAATACAACGAAATGGTTCTTTGCGCACACAGAGAATGTTCTGTTGGCAATGTTTGTTGATGAAAAAGAACATATTCGGGAGCTCGGTTACAAAAAGATCTTAAAAGCAAGACAAATCGTCCCAAAGAAGAAGACTGTTAGAAATTTCATACCACCGAAGATAAACTTTCAAGCTTCCGATTACATTAAAATTATTAATTGGAATTCTTGTGTGGTGTATCCTCCGCCAATGCTGCGGGGCCTAAGTGAAGATGATATTAAATCACTCGTCAATTCTGACACTATGCCCATCAGAGAAATACAAAAATTTCCCTGTCATATCCAGGCTGTGGAGAGGTGCATCAAACTTGTGACAGAGGCCTCGAATAAAGTTTGTGGACGTGAAGCTAGAGATGGCTATATCCGAGCAACACTCAAGTCTAGATCGGTTAAGCCGAATTTCTCCAAGAAATCAGACTTTAAATGTGTAGTAGATATAAAAAAGAAAAAGTAAAAAACAGAGTAAGCCAAAGAATCCTACTCTATGGAAAATCTTTTCAAATAGTTATAAATATAATGTAAATACCACGCCCAACAATTGGATGGTTGGCTGGGTAGGGTGTGGGTGGAACTCCATAAGCAACCACCTCCACGTGGAGAGTTCTGAGTCGTTTTGTTCTAGCAAAACGAGTGAAGAGTTGGATAGTGAAAATTGCGAAAAATTGGTATATTTCTGTTTTTTTCTGAGACGTTGCGTGAACGGAAAAAATTAGATTAGTGATTAGAATTTAATTTTTTTAGGTTATTTAAACCATAAAAGAAGCATAAAAAACTAAAGCGTGTTTATTTTAAAAGTTTTAACTAACTTAAAAAATTTACAAAAAAGGCGCGATTTTGCAATTTTTCATTAACTTTAAGTACGATGCGCGAACGGAAGATGTTAACCGATTTTAATTTTTTTATGCTATTTTTCTTCTTATTACAACAGGCAACTTTTCCACGCTAAAGCGTTCCGAAAAAAAATTTTTTTTCGCCCCACCCAATTAACTAATGCCTTCTTGTTCAAGATGTTTGTTCACACTTCAACTAAAGAATGATGTATTACTGTTTTTTTATGTGTTGAATGAAGTCTTATAAGGTGAGTGCACAAGATGTTAAAAATAATTAATGTAAGAGCATTATTTATCAATAGAAATAATATGTGATACACAATAGAATTCTTAAAAGATGATTCTGCAATAAAAACATTTGACTTTTAAATCCAATCTTGCGATTCTCAAACCATTGCATACGCGCACGCATTCGTGAGTATATAGATAATAACTACAAAATGAATTCATTGAAAACAGATTTTGAAAACACACTTTCATAAGTGTACTATATAAGGCAGATGTTTCTTTTATTTTCATAATTTTCTAATTTTTAGTGTTTAATTTACAATTCATTATAAGTATTATTCAATCTTAAAATAAATCTTTTTCTCAAATTCACTAACTGGCGGCGCCACTAGTACGGAATAAAATTTTAATTAAATTAATTGACGAACTGACAAATTTTGATTAAATAAAATATTAAAACAGGGTATTGTCATCGAGAATATATCAGCGTACAGAATTCTGAAACTCTAGTACATCGACAAACGAGCGTAAAATCGATTACAAAATTACAAACATGACAACAAACAACTTTACAAACATGAAGAAAGTCGAGTTAAATAAAAGCGCATAAAAATATGTTTTATAGGTAATCAAAGTTCTTTATTTAAGTATCTTTATAGGAATTTTTGCAATTTTTTCATACATAGCTTGTCATTAAAATATATTCTAGCATCGATCGACCCTCAAACTTTACGCACATACCCTATAAAACGTGAATTTCACCAGACAGGGACCTGAAAACTGTAGTGATGGCTAGTATTACATTTGGTCTAGCACAGTGTTTCCCAATCTGTTTTGCGCCATGCCCCACCTAAGCTTTTCTAAAGTTCTTATGACCTCCTATGTAATATATACAGAATTTTTAATATTCAAAAATTGAATTGTTCACTAAAGAAACTTAAATTATATGTTTTAGGTAGAAGTCACTAGAGTATTGTTGAGAAACACAGTAAAGAGTTTTAAAACATATAGTAGAGAACTGTATATATATATATATATACAGGGTGTTCAAAAAAGTTGAACAAGCCTTTATTTCCTTAAATATTGCACCTAGACATATACTTCCAATTACAAAGTTTCATCAAATACGGTAGGAATTTAGGTGGAAGCAATTTAGCTTCTGTAGACGTTTAAAATAAAAAATTAATAATGATCCAGTATTTAAGGAAATCCATATACTTCCAATTAAAAAGTTTCATCAAATAAGGAGAGAATTTGTATGAAAATAAATTGATATCCAAGAGGATTGAGGAGTTACAAAAATTAAATTTTTATACAGCTCCGTAGAGCAAAAAAGTTCAATTAGTAAAATAATTTAATTACATTCAACTATTCATATACAAAAATGCTCGCTTCTATTCGAAAAATTTACAGAGATATAAGAAGCCAAAGTTATTGACTTAGACCATTTTTCCATACTTCTCACTATTGTTTTATCCAGTCTATCGATGCACATTTTGGGGATAATATACAATAAATTATAATTTAAAGGGCGGAATCGGGAAATAACAATGTATTTGTTAACTTTTGTCAAATTTAAAAAATAGTCGAATAATACATTAATTGAAGTATTTATAAAAACAGTTTAATTTGTGAACCTTCGAAAAATATTCAAGATGATGTACAAGCAGCGACGGCACATCTGCTCAAAAAGAAGCAGTGCTATAAAAATATTACTAGAATAGAATTGAAATACATTTTTTCAAAAATAGCTTTACATTCAAATAGTTCTAACTCGTAGTTGTAATTATCTGAATTGTATTTTAGAAAAATACAGTCCTTTTTTTTTTCGGTGAGTGACTTTCGAATATGTAGAAACCAGACAAGTTTCCGTTGAGGCAAAAGTGAATCCGAAACCTAAAAATAGCCAATGAGAGAGAAAATAAACATACAAAAATCGAGAGGCGAAGGCTATGGGTGAGATTGAAGGGGGGAAAAGGCATTACTTTGCCTAGCGCAAAACATGAGCATCCGAAACTCCAGTCCTGGCTAAGCTCTATGGCAGAAAGGCTAGCTATTTGCCCATTATGTCACTCAGTTGTGCGCAGCGAAGAAGCTTAGCTGTAGGAGCGAATTTTGCTGCTCTGCAAAACTATTTGGTGTGCAGCCCCATCCTGTGTCTGTCTTACCTTTTCATTATTTTTCTGTCTTTTCTCGTTTTCATATTTTTTCGTAGATAATCGAACTCTCAGAGTGGAGAAGTAACCAAATAAGAATAAAAACGAAAATACGAATTTTTAAAATAATTTTAATGACGAGTCGTTACTGCCTTTAGGTAAAACTTAATAATATGCACAATGCTGAGAGCAAATAATTTAATATTCTTGTCTGTTATTAGGCTATTTTCCTGTTTTATGTTAAATTTAATTTTCTCAAGTTGTCCTTCCCTTCTTTATCAAGTCGATAATTACAACTATCTGCCAATTAAATTGAGTAACAGTATGAGTCATTGGCAAAATTTATTTCAGTACATGATGATTGGATGATGTACTACTAGGCAAATATTTGGATTTTGCTGTTTTTCTATGTTGAAGGAATGAAGAAGCATTTCTGCAATAAACATCTCCATATAAATTTGTGAGCAGCCCCTTGAAATTTAAAAATTTATATATCTCTGCAAATTTTGCAGATAGAATCATGAAACTTAGTCTACATATAGATGAGGGTGAGAGGAACATTTCACTCATTGACACTTTTGCTGTATGGGGAACGAATAAAAATTTAATTTTCTTAACTTTTTATTTTCAACTTCCACAAAAGGAAAAATCTTTTCATACAAATTCCTAATTTATTGGATGAAACTTTGTAGTTGAAAGTATATGTCTAGCTGCAATATTTAAGGAAATAAATGCTTGTTCCACTTTTTTGGGACACCCTGTATACTACTAAGACTAAAGTAACCGCTTCCGTATAGAAATGAATGTCTACAAGTTTTCTGACATTTATCTACAATAGTAGATAGCCGGATAAAAAAAAGACATGCCATCTTTTATCGATTCGCTCAATTAATTCAGACATGCATCAGAAGATTAATTTAACCTTGTTTTGGTACTGGATTATGATAGCCTTTGCTTATTGCATACGCCAAAATGGACATGTCTTCAAGAAGTCAGAACGTCTTCAGATAACCTCTGTCAGAATCAATTACTAAAAACGAGTGAATTAATTTAAGGCTTTCGCGAATGGTTGAGTAGTTTCGGATTTAATATTGAGACAGGTCAAGCTGACTAACACAAAATAGCTAACTTAGTATTCTTATGTCAATTCTGTGGGTTATAAGTGGACTCGAACATTCTAATCCGTTTTTGAAATCGAAATAAACAGGAAGAAATGTTAAATTAAAAACCTGACAGTTCCAAGTGCATTAACTTCTCTCAGATAAAATGAATTTTTTGAATGCTTCCTTTCAAATTCTTCTTGAAAACTGAAAGGCAAAACTATCTTATCTGAAAACTATCTTATTTCCATTATTATCATTTTCCCTCTAAAGTAGTAAGCGTGTTTGAATTCCTTTAACTATAAATGCATTTAATTTTCGAAGATAAAACAATATTTAAACGATTTTAAAGAAATACCCTTTCTGAAATCTGAAAGGGAAAAGAGAGTTTACCTGAAATCTTCCAGTTATGAGTTAATCGTGTTTCATCAACTATAAGTTTATTAAGTTTTCATAAATAAAATAGTATTTAAACGCTTTTAAAGAAATACTCTTTCTGAAAGCTGAAAAGAAAATTACCTGAAATCTTCCAGTTATGAGTTAATCGTGTTTCATCAACTATAAGTTTATTAAGTTTTCATAAATAAAATAGTATTTAGACAACTTTAACTAACACACTTTCTAAAACTGAAAGGGAAATAGATCTTACTTGGAATATTTCCTCTAATGTCTTATATCCTGTAATGTAACTAGAATATAAACATGCTTATATTGTAGTTAACTATAATATAATCATCAATTCAACAAGTCAATTAAAATAAATAATATTTTGCATTTGTTTAATAATAGAATTATATTGTTCCAATGGAAAGTTTCTGTTCTTGTATAAATGTATTTATTCGCATTAGGTGTTTATCTATTTATTCCTAAAAGAAGGAAAACAATCGTACCAGATGTACTGCAGGATAAAAAAAAGTTAGCAAGAAAACATTATAAAATATCAATATACATAAAGGGAAAGATAAAAATTGATTTTAATATCCTGAAGACAGCGACGTGTCATCTCAAATCGTATATTTTTTTAACAGAGATTTAATTAAATCAAATCTTTTTAATATCGCATTATTCTGTCTAAATTTCGTATTCAAGCCGCAAATTCTTTTGTATTTTATTCAGTTTATACAGATTCATAATAAATTGTAACTTTCTAAGTAATTGTGACGAATCATTCTAAAAGAAAAAACCCTGACTGAAATACTATCTTTATTGTCTGAAAAGATTTTCCCTCTTAGAAACAAAGTGTACTTTCGTTGTAAGAAATGTGTATATGTTACCGGCAACGTATGAAATCCGGTATTCTATAGAATACCTAGGCACTTTATAGAATGCCGAAAACTGACCGGCAATGTATGAAACGATTAAAATTTCACACATTTCCTAGGCTCTCTATAGAATGCCAAATGACAAACCGGCAGAGTATGAAATACAATGCCGATTCGATTTTATAAGAAATAAAATTAAGTGCAATTCAAAATAAAATTATTTCCTTTATTGATGCAACAAGTAGGTTCATATTTCATTTTGTTTTGTCATAAGAAAGGTATAAATTTTGTTTTGAATGACTTTCATTTTTCTTTACGTATTTTGAATGAAAGTTTTTTATAATGGCACTTTTGCATTACTTTTTCAAAAAAACATTTGCATTTTTAAAGTATGCCCTTTTTTAAAATAATGGTCTTATTATGGCCTTCTTTTCATACTTTGCATAAATGGCATTTGTCATTCTATAGAATGCCTAGGGACTATATACAATGCCTAGGGAAAGTATGTAATAATTCTCCTATTTCATACATTGCCTAAAAACGCCCGGCATCCTATAAAATGTCTAGGTATTCTATAGAATTCCGTCGTTTCATACATTGCCGGTAACATATATTTAACATTATTAATAACTGCATTGCATGATTGGACTTACAATGACCAAAGTACCCTTTACCCTCTTGAGACCAAAGGTATAATTTTCGACCAATTTTCACAAAGATCGAGATTAATACTCTTAATAGGATTATATAACAACATATAATTAATTGATTAATTATAAATTAATTAATATAATTAATAAATTAATTGATTAAGATAATCAATCA
This sequence comes from Araneus ventricosus, assembly GCA_013235015.1. Classification (NCBI taxonomy): domain Eukaryota; kingdom Metazoa; phylum Arthropoda; class Arachnida; order Araneae; family Araneidae; genus Araneus; species Araneus ventricosus. Next base: position 26,507 of record BGPR01016872.1, on the reverse strand, counting down.
CTATAATTAATTATATATAATTAATAGATAACAGCATGGAACCAACCAAAGCATTGGACAGCGAGATTTAAGGACTTTGAATGGAAAGCAAATTCTTTTGTAAATAGAACCCAAATGTCCATTAAAATGGAAACAGTGTCTCAAGAGGCTTTAGGTAATCGCTGTATTATAAGGCACTCTTATAGCATGGTTTGTTTCACTCTCATATCTCCTTTCTAGCTTGTCTCGAGAATTAACCCCTAAAAAGTGTGTAAGATCATAAGAGCTTTTGTGGAAGAAAAATATTTTACTTGTAATTTTTCATTCAAGCGCGGATGTCCTAGAATATTTGGTTGAAGAATCTTGAAATTTATGAAAATTTTAAATCTGTCCTGAACTGTTCATAAAAGAAATAAAGCAGAAATAAACTAAAATATCGCTTGCTTCAGAAAAGAAAAATCCCCATCGGCAAGCCGGTAGGCAAAGGTAGATTCCTTTTGTATGGAGATATAAGGGAAAGGACATTTCGACCTCTATTTTCATAAGGATTAGAGCTGCAAGAATGAAAGAGGGTTGAAGAGACTGCAAATGACGAGAGCTTTCCAACAAGGTGTAACATACGTAGGTTGAAAGGTACTTTGAGTTAGGGGGAGAGGACGGAAGGGAGGGAAAATCACTTTTCAGCTCATAACTTCTAAGCATTTGCAGCTGTCGAAAAAGTTTAAATTCAAAGAAAATGTTTGTTATGATAAAACGATGATTCGCCTAATTTGAATTTTCTTTCCATTTTCAATTGTAAAGGAATTACGGGGAAATTTGGCTGGATTTTTTGGGTTCTAGGGGTCATGATCGGTAAAGATCTACAGAAAATTTTCCGGAAATCGTGTCATGAGAACCATTGCAATAGGTAGACTTCCTATAAGGAATCTACCTAAAATTCTGCCTTTGTGTTTGCACGAAAAGTAGGGAAAAGTGATAGATATTGCACGGTCTTTAAACGAAACAATAATCTTGTCATATATATTATGAGAAATAAAACGATGTTTATTAGTGGTCTTATAAACGATGACGATAAAAGCCTTTAATACATAGCTAATATTTTATACTTTTGGTAAAGTTTACTTCAGTAAATTTATTTCTACTAATTATAAAACAAGCGCTTGTATTTTTTTCTAAATTTTAGAACTTAACCCTGTATCTTTGTATAACGTCTTAATTTCATATAACATTGATTCGCATGAACGATATTTTTTAGGAACTTAACGACTGTGTTATACGAGGATTACCCATACTAGCTTTTTAATATGTACATTTTTTAAAGAAAAGTCCTCGATAATTTGTAAAGAAAAAAAATTGAAAATGACGAATCATTTTTGAAAAATAGGTCTCGTTAAACCACATTTAAAGTCATGGATATCAAATATTTCTTATCACGTATTCTAAATTAAAATATCTAATTTACCAAAACTCTGCTGAAATATAGGATTAAATGATATTTGCTTTAAGGAAATTCTTTTGTCATTTCGTTAAACTTCGAGTTATTTCGCGAATAATTCATAAGCTGAAAAACGTAAAGAGCGGAGAGAAACACTTAATAAATATAAATAAAGGCCCAGACTAATGACTCTCTTGCTTCAAAAACAATATTCACTTAGTAAATATAGTTGCAAAAGTATTATGACTTCGAAAGTTTCGAAAACAGCTTTAATGATAACTCGACATATATTAGAAACCTTGATAAGTTGATGAGATAATTTAGATCTTGAAGATTGGTAGTTTTTACTTTCGTTTTCCTTCCGTATTGGATGCAATGGTAGGAAATTAATACTAATGATGTTTTGAAAAAGGGATCAAGTGACTTTTAACTACACAGTTAAGAGGAACTTGGGTAATAAGTTATTTGAAAAATTTAAATCCGTGAATAGATTTACTTAAATTATAGAAATATAGAATTAATTCTGGAGCTTAAAGAGTCTAGTCATCTGGCAATTAAAGAATCTAGTAAGAATTTGATAATTAGTCATTCATTAGTATTGTAATGAATATATTAAATTTTTTTAGTGAAGGATAGCTTAAGAGTCGAAAATAAGACAATTTTTCTTTAACGTTTGGATTATAAATATAACGAATAAATTTTTTAATGCAGAACATATAATGTGTATTTCCCAACCTTCTCTTCCAAGTACAACGCCATTAGCGTCTCTGAAATAATCCAGCTTTTTTAATAGTTGTCAAGTTTTATTGACTTATGTCAAGTTTTTCAGTAGACAATTTTATCAGAAAATGGCAAATTTTTCGATAAATAACTTTGAAAATATGGAAAAAACTCTTAGAATTATTCGTAAATTTTCTCTTTTAACTGTGATGAATATGAACGATTTTGGGTGAAATAAAAAAGACGCAGCATTTTTGGGACAATTTTATAATAAATCTTAAACATAGTTCTTTCATGAGCTCAGATGTAACATTCATTAAGGGGGAACAGTACCTAAAAAATGGCCAAAATATTGATTTTCATTTTATTGGACTCGTCGATCTTGTATGAAAATTAAAAGTATGTGCCTATAATATTTTAGAAGTTATTTAGATTTTTATTTACGATGCCAAATAAAATTATATTCCCAAATGGCAATTTTAAATGGCCTTTCCTTCATGTTAGGTTTTGTTCCACTTCCATGTTTTAAAACTGCAAAGGCTTTTTTGTACTTAATATAGGGTTTTCACATTTTTTGTACATAATTTTCATTAACTAGATAATAAAACAGTGCACTCAATAAACATAATTTTTTTTAGTTTTTTATAAATAAGGTAAAAAAAAGTGAGATATTGCTTTATTTCTTCATTCATCAATGTAAAAATTTTGAATTAAATTTATTATTAGATTGCATTTTCTACTTATTTCATTTTTTTGACTTGGTTACTCTTAGCAGTGTACCGACGATGTACTAGATATGTTTGTTGATTTAAATGCTCTTTTATTGATAAATTTCTAGGTGGCTAATCTCTCGAGCTTAGAAGGACCATAAGCTGCTTTAGGCACATTTTTTTTTTGTTTTTCAACATAGTTGTCTGTATTAAATCTAAACCAGTAGACGCGAGTGAAATTATCGCTTATTCAACCTCCCCTCCCCGCACCCGCAAACAGAAGTCGGTAAAAATACCCACTTATATCTGATTCATCGCTGTAGGCTTCGTATTATTTGAGAAAGAGCGATGTTGCCAACAGAAATATTGTATAGGATTCATGAAACAGATATGTATATATATATGTATATATATAAAGATTTAAATTTCTAATCTTTTGCAAATTAAATCCTTTTTAATGCCAAATAATTTATAAGTATAAACGAATTACTTCTACTTCAATCTTAGAGAACCGCACTTCTACTTTAACTAACAAAGTTACGAGATCTTCGGAATTTTTTCCATTTTCTCAACATTATAAAAAGACATGACTGCCGCCATCTTTCTCTTTTTATGATGCAAGATACTTCCTGGTAACACGCGCGGTCTTTGCGCGCACTTTCGGAATAATGGTCATCCCATCGATCTACTTAAAACATCACCTGAAGATTTTAAAATCACCTTTCATTCATTAAAGATAATAACTGAATAGTTCAAATAAAATATTTTTGGATTTAAACGACTACCACCTTCTTAAGTCAGCCTCTGAATTTCCCCTAAAGGAATAATGTTTTATATATATCTATAGTAGATGATGTTAGACAAAATAAGAAAAGGCAAAGCCATAAGTCAAATATACAAAAACAATTTCAATGAGTGTTATATAAAAGAAAGAGTTATGTCTTATTCTTCATTATTCATAAGTATTGCAACGTGTTTCCTATAATATGCAACACATTAATTGTTCTGGACAAGAAAAAAAATTGACGTTCTTGTTACATTTGTTGTTCAGTGTGCAATAAACAGTTGATGATGACACAATAAGATGAAGACTGGGTTAAAAACGATAACGGCGTAATCAATTTTAATAAGATATGTAATTTTTAACAGAATGAGCTGCACAGATAGATAGCTGTTAAAAATGGAAGCGTAGTGAAATAATCAAGCATTTTACTTAATTGAATGTGTTGGAACTACTGTTCTTTTTACCGATCAGAAACCATTATGGTTTCTGATACCAAGCACGAAACGTTCCTTGAATAAATTATAGACAAGCTGCACTATATAAAAATTAATATCCGAAAAATAAAAGACTCTCGATACTACTTACAGAGGTCTGAATGTCTCAGCTTTCAGACCATGTTGTCTGATCTGAAGGTTATTAAGTGGAAATTCAAGACAGATAACAAAAATAGTTATCCGCAGGTGGCAGGTAACAACCTTACACGTAGACATAAAGGTCATACTCAGAAATTCAGACCCAATAAATGTCGCATGTGGAGAGTAATTTATATTTAGTTGATAAACATGTTGCGAAATATGCAAATGAAAAAGAAATGCTTAGAAACAGGATGGAGGATGGTTAACTAAATTTTCGATGATATTTCTTTCATTTTAAATTATTTGAGCTGACATTTCTGATGAATCACACATTTAAAGTTGTTAAAAAATGGATATGATAAACCTTTTACTTATTTGAATGTGTAGTGAGATTACAGTTTCTGATTTCTGATTGATCTGCCATTTTTTTTATCGAACCAAAACTATTATGATTGATACTCAGCTCAAAACTTTTTCTTGAATAAAATATGTAATCATTGCACTACGCAAAGTTAATAAGCGAAAAATAAAAAAACCAGATGTTTCCAACAGATGTCTGAATACTTCAGTTCAACACTGCTTATTATCTAATTTGCATTATTATGGAAATTAGGACATACATATCAAAATATCTCTCTGCAGGCAGGTAGGTCAGTCAATATTATGCGTGACATAAGGTCACACTCCGAAAAGTCCGGTCTCAGTTAAGGGTTAGGGATGAAGAGTAATTTATATTTGGTTGATAAACACGTTGGGAAATAAGCAAATAAAAAAGAAATGCTGAAACAAGATGAATAACTTTATTTTTTTAGTGATATTTCTTTTGTTTTTTAAATTATTGTAGCTTAACAATTCTGTATCGAATCACATATTTAAAACCACCACACAGGCAACACAAATACTCATTACATGCTTCAAAGATACTTCAATTTTTTTTTATCAGTCACATGTTGACATATTTATTGTGGCTGATGTCAATTATAAAATTAAGCTGTTTAATTGTTTCATGCCTTTAAAAAGGTTTCAAATTCGCTATTAAACATCAAACGGATATACAAGAAACATAGCAACTATTCAACTGTTTACATTTATAAATACACGAACTTCATTCATTTTGTCAGATCTTAAAATGCAATAAATGCAAAAAGACACATAGAATATAACGAATCGTACGCAAGTTTATATCATATGACAATTTTTATGTTCTTAAGTACTGATTCATACGTCATTCCTTGATTTAAAAGTCTTGTTTGCAATTTTTTAATTGTGTTCCATTTCATAAGGAAACGTTATAAATACTACCATGAGAATAAGTTTTTTTTGGAAACAACCAGATAACATAATTTGTCATTTCGCATTTTTCAAAATATAAGCTTTTTGATTACTGAAATATAAGCCTTTTTGACAATATTGACATACACCTCTCGTATATTTCAGTCTTGTCTGATTAATTCTTCATATTCAGTCTGTCGGTAGCGTACCTAAGATAAAGTTATGATTTAAGTTTGAACTTAAATCGACTCTACAACTAAGTGAAAGAAATATCACAGCTTCAGGAGTTGGCACATGGAACCCAGGTACATCACATCACACAGCACTTTCTTCTGTATCACTTTCCTTCAGCTTGAAGATTCCCCGCTGCTATCGGAGATTTCGGAACGTTGCGAAAGTTACAAAGGTTGGCTTGTTTTCCTTCGATCCTTGATCTATGACGTCAGCTGACCAAGACCTCCTCCAGGGTTGGTATTTTTCTTAAATTTCTTTAAGTGTTCCCAGTCTTTTCTGAGCGTTGATGAGAGGCTTGGTGACATCTTCACCTGCATTAGAATTGTAGACTCTACCTCTCTATCATTTGATTTGTAGTCTGAATTTGCCTGGTTTCATCCACAAGCATATTGTTGAATAAAAAAAACATCGTTGTTCCCTTCGAGGCTGTCTGGGTTTGTGACATTGAACCCATTTCGTTTCCATCCCATGGATCCGACTGGAAAGTGTCTTTATTTGAATACTAGCGCTCTATTCGTTTCCTTGCCAAGGAGCTGTCTTGAGTGACTCGGAAGAGACCGGGTTTGCCAGGAATGGCACCATTGAACAGAACAGTGTTGTCATCTAAGGATCTGTGGGCTTGAGACGCTGTGACTCTTCTGAGGAATTCTGTCTTGGGGCTCCTCCGCCTGTTTTCATTCCTTATGTTAAAAAAGAAGAGCGGCTGCACGCTCCTTTTTGAACTGGACGTCTGCGTTCGGTGACTGCATGGCCTATCAGCCAAGTATGTTTGCATTTCCCTTACCCTAGGGAAAGAAATGAAAACTTTCAATATGCATAGATGAAATGAGGGGTTTTGCAAAGCCTTAGCTAACTTAGCTTAAACTTTATCATAAGCAACTTATCACACTTTTACTTAACTTCACTTGTTCATATTTGTAAGATTTTTTTGCTCAATATTTTCAGAATCTTGTTTTGTATGTTCTCAATGGCAATATTATTTTAATATTTTCAAAACTTCTTATCATTAGCTCGATTTTGTCGAAGACTTTATCCCCTCATGTCTCTCTTTATAAAGCAGCACCCTTTTGTTCAGTAAGTAGCGAGAATAAGTGGCGTCCTGATCAAAATACGACCCCTCCCCTCCCGTTATCATCATTGGCCTAACTTGGTACACAACGCAGCGGGGCTGGTGTCTCACTCTCTATTGTTGTCTTGTTGATTGTTTTAATCTTTTTAATATTAACAATTTTAAGAGACTGGTTTTTAATTATTTTATAATTATATCTCAGGAACCCCTGATATGTATTTAGGGGGCATTTTCTGAGTAATTTTCTGAAACTTTATTGATTTGACTTACCAGATCCCATGATGGTCTATCGTCTAAGGATCCTTCTGTTGATGTGAAAAGGACGATGATGATTTTTTAGCATATATACAGTTTTTAAGAAAGTGTTTTTTGACTTGGTTTGACATGATATGGAGGTGTTTCTTGTCTATTTTTTTTTGCTTTTGTTAAAGGTTGATTTTATTAGGTTGATCTGATTTTTAAGGTGTGTTTAAATCTGTATTCAGAGCTCTTGTGTCCAGGGGTTATGCTACTCTATTTATTATGAAGTATTATTTATGTGCTTTTATTTTTGGTTTTAGGTTTTTTATCTTTCACTTTTTTCGTATTATTTTTTTTACTGTATGTGTATTCTTGGTTGTGTTCAATTTGCTTTTATGCTATTATCAATCCTGCTTCTTTGCACCCAGATTTTAGGCATTTATGTCTTCTGTAGTTTAGTTTTTTTACTTGGTTGGTTTTATATATTAAGTAGACATTTCAATTGTGATTCAAGTACTCTGCCATTAGGTGGGTTGTTAACTTTTGTGACTTAGTCTTCTCCCCATTGTATGGGTGAACAACTGGTTGTAACTCATCTGTTTTAATTCCTGGTCCTGTTCACGGGAGCATGATTATATAAATAAATTTGGAATTGTCTCACCATTGTAGTGGCCTACGCACCCAATTTGGTAGGGCTCTTCGGTGTGCGTCTAGACAAAACAAAAATCTCTCTCACTGTATTTGCTTTAAGAGTGAGAATAAATGCATTCTTCTGTTCTCTTATGTGGCGGCGTTCTGTCCAGCATGGCCAGTGGCACTCAGGGGAATGGTATTATTTTACGCCCCTCATCAAATTTTTGCTTTAAAAAAAAATGACAATAAGCACAGTTATGTTTCGCTCCATGGCGCCCCCTAATGGTTTTGTAGGCTCCTGGGTCCCGCTAGGCCGCTGCTTTTATCTGGGAATGTATATCAATAAACATTTTTAGAAGGGCCGACTTTTTTTTTCTTCAGTCATCATTAAGGCTACCTAGTACCAAACTAACAAGATAAAAGTGATGATTCAAGATTATAAAAATGATGCGTACTAATACAAAAGTGGAAAAGAAAAAATGTTTTTTTTCCTTCAAAATAAATTCCTAGCCACACGAGGGCATTTGAAAAAGTAAATCGTAGATACATTTTTGTAGATAGAATCTCCATTGTCATTTACAAGAAAACAAGGGAAGGACATCGTAACTGATGTCTCTACCTACGTGATTCAAACATAGATATATTGCTTTTAATATGATCGTGATGAAGAGGAAAGAGCATAATCAATCGAACCAACAATCACAGACAGGGACCCTGGCTGCAAATGGCACTATAATTGATCTTCTTATATCTTTTATTAGCTTTTCCTACTCTGTATATCTTTCTCTCCTTCATTCACATTCAGATTCTGAAAATTATCATGCTGGTGGAAGGCTTGGAGGTATTGCAATTGAGTCAAAATATACTTTATGCTTTTGCAAAGAATCCCGCTGGTCTAGAGAACCTGACTACAACAAGATGTTTAGGATGTGTATTAAAATTATCGCCAAGTCTTGTCTGTTTGAGGTCATTGGTTTAGAATTGTTGTAATAAATATTTTGTTAAATATCTTCCGACCAGTGGATAGCCGTGATGTACATTTTATTTAATTTTCCTCTCAAGCCTAATCATGAGAATTTCGGCTTACTTTTTGTTCAGAAAGGAGATAATTAGATGGATATGAAAAGTGTCTATTTGTAAAGTCAGAAGGCTTAGATAGCCATTACAGTTAAAGGAAAAATATTTACACTCAATCGGTCTAAAAGTTAAACCTCGCGTCGCAATGACGGCTTATACACAAAATAACAATTCGTTTTGTTGCATGTGATTCGGATGATTTGTAAGCACTTCAGCTGAGTGCGAGTTAAAACCTACTTGAAATTTAGGAAGGTTACAGTCAGACGCTATAGGTGCAGCAACGTGTGAAACATTCTGGAAGAGCACTGAACTCAAATAAACTTAATAGTCAAATCTTCAAGAGTATGTCTTTAAGATGAGATAATCAAGTAAAAATGAAATACTCAGTAATATGTAAAAATAATAGCGAACTAAAACTTTTTCTTGAAACTTTTCTTACTGTTATTTAGAGCAACTATATTCAATTTTTATATTAACCTAAATTTTATTTTTCAACGTTTTTTAGGGCATATATAATTTTCTAATTGATATAAATATTTAGCTAAAATTGTAATTAAATCAAGATTTATTTTCAAAAAATTCAACACTATTTTTTTTCTGAGATATTCTTTTTAAGCATAATTCAACTGGGAATAAAATATTTTTTCTTTTAGGTCATTATATTTAATTCTACTTTTTAATTGAATCGAAGAGATAAAACATGGTATAAAACTGTGAATATTTCTATTTAACATTTTAACGATTGTCAATTTCAAAAAACATGACACAAACAAATCTTCAGATTTTACGTTCCTCAATATACATTGGTGTTCTTATTAGATTTCATATGGTACAAAAAGATGTGTAAAAATTTTTCCTATCACTTCTCAATTTTAAGTTTGGATTATACACGGGGTAAGTATAGGTTATAACTATATTACATTTTTCTTTTATGCAGCTTGATGAACAGAGACATTTTTTTTTACTTATTACAGCAGTAGAACCATTAACAAGAGTAGTGAAAAGAAATTTATTTGAGGAAATTTTTACGTATGCGACTTTGAACAGATGGCACTAGGAAAATTTTACTATGTGTTCGATAAGCAGTGTATGGGAATTGAATGATTGAAACTTCATCTGAGATAAACTACGCTCTGATGATAAGAAAGTCATGGATGGATATGGAAGCTGATTACCCATGTACACATCCATCTTATAGTCTCATACATCTACCTAAAAAAGTCCATGATAGAAGGTAACTATGATGCAGTCTCCTCAGCCTGTTGTAGATTAATAGTTGTACCTAAAATAATCCCATGAATATCTTTCTCATGTCTTGTTAACAGGTATATCTGAATAACAGTTGAAGTCGTTTTCTACAAAATGTAGCGGCTTCATTTGCTTTTATACTTGCTTACTATTCTCATTCATTACTACTTTTTTGAAACATACTGTTAAATAAGTGACAAATTAATAATATAACAGAAATAAGGTCTGATTTTTCTCTCAACTTTTGACAGACAGATTCTTGATACTCGAGACTTAACCACTTAAGACATAATCCAGGTTCAATTCCGTTCACATCATAGGTTTGGCTAAGAAATTAAAATAATTCGATTATGCGGTTAAAGACTTTAAATTCTTGTATGCTATTGACACCATACTCTACCAAAAAAAAAACATCAAACTTTCTCTACCCAAAAATATCAAGCTAGAACATAATATCGATCAAATTTTGCTGCTTTTTTTCTCTTAAGCATTCCTTGGAAGACCTCCCGATGCTGCCCAGCTTCTTAGAAGCTTATCCAGTTCTTTATTTGTTGTCCATTATTTTATGTCCCTACTCTACCCAAAACAACACCATGACTTTTCTCTGCCAATTCTCTCTCTAAGCAAGGACTTTATCTACCCAAACAACATTGTTGGCACATCATACCTGGAAAATACACTCATGTGAGAATGTAATTACTTTTACAAAGATATTACATCGACTAATAGTTTTAATTCTAATTGCAACATGTTTCGGTTTATCTGAACGGTTTTGTTCTCAAAACGTTTTGTACTTTTCTGATAGTATAACGGATGTGAAGGAAATAGCAGAAAAAAGAACTAATCAGACATAAAGGTTATTCAGAAAATATAAACTGCAGGAAGAAGAATAAATCGAAAGACGAATCAAAAAAATTAAAGGAGAAAGTAATGCTATAGTAGAGAATCTTTTTTAAAATATGCCATACTGTTTGAAATAAGTGTATAGATGAGGGATAAGAATATTGTACCAAGTTGATTTATTTAAAATAAAAAATTTTAATTTTAATCTTTGCAAAACAAACTCTGAATGGTTTTATTAATTAAATTGTTTTATTTATTTTGAGATCGAGATGAGAATAAAGGAAATCAGCAATTATTTGATTAAATTTCTTATTCAAGCACATACTTGATGACCTATACCTTTCTCATTTTTTAAAATATTTTTAGTACATTTCCTGGTTTTTTATCTCAACATCCTTTTACAACCCACTACAACAGCATACGTACTTATCTGAAAAAAGCAAGTTTAGGGAAGTCTTCCGAAAAACGTATTCCTGATATGTGAGAAAACGTTATCTAATTACAGCAGTTTTCCCTTTTACAAGGAACTGACCTAGGAGACAAATATTTTTTATACTTTCAGCAGAGCTTAGAAGGTGAAATTTCGAAAAATATCGTATGAAAAAGAGGTGTTCCTGATTAGTCGGATTGCTTTTTTTTATCGAAAGAGGTTTAAGATCTAAAATAACCTTTAAACGTCAGATATGATCAGAAGCGTTATGTGAGCTCAGGCAACCAGTTCAAGGTAACGCATTTTGCATGCATTTCTGATCTCAGAGATAAGTTTCAAATAAATAATAATTAATGTTAATGTTTGTGCTAATTTGCGGTTGCGGTGCCGTTGTCGTTGAGATCAGAGGTTACTAAAACTCAGAAACAAATGTTGGAAAAATGGATTGATTGAAAAGAACTTTTAACTTTAGTATTGTTTGGTAAAGATCAGAATCAGTGTTATATTAAAGTTCTCTATTCACACACTATTAACATAATTACTACCAAAATATACAGATTCATGTATTCATTAATGGAAAATTGGAGTTAACAGCATGTTTGCAGTTCAAACACAAGTGTGTCTCGACAAGAACGTGAAATGATATAAAGAATTTTGCCGTTCATGTGGGTATTGACAGCAGACAGCTAAAGAGAATGCCCGTCCAGTATGGGTAGTATAAAACTCTATGTCATTAAAACTCTAAGGTGCAGGGCGTAAAAAGATCATTTAATTTCTCGTTTGCTGGTAGCGACGAACGGTTTTCATTTACAAACAAAACGAACAGCCTCCACATGTTAGACATAACCTTCATAAGCATAGCCTGCTACTATATTCATTCTGTAGTTAAATAGCTTTTTTCTCTCCTCCGAAAAAATGAGTTCCAAGACGTAGAGTTCACAATATTTCTTAAAATATAATAAAACTTTGGATGGTATTCTATAGAGATCAGTTAGAAATGAAGCAGATGGACTTTGGTGAGGCAGAAAACATTCAGATCAACGTCAAAATAAGTTTTAGTCAGCGAACAGAAAGTCGTGTTAATTCACAAACTGAGATGATACATCATGAAACTTACTATTGTGAAAAATGTATTTTCGAAGGTAATTTTCCGTTCTATTCTCTGCAATATAAATGCCCGTCGATAAAAGAAATGATTCTGTTTTCACTCTAACAATATATGAGATCTGATAGCATACTCGGCAACACTTCTTGCTCATAACCGAGCGTGGCGAGTTCGATGCTTGAATGACAAATTTAACCACCGTAACAAGTTTAAATGATTTATTTTAATCTTTAAAATTGAAAACTTAAAAAAAATCTGCAAGCATCGTTCCTTTCTGAGATTATTCATTAATAAGTTATTTTCATTTGGTACATGCATTGACTAACGGGAAAAAATTTCCATTTCATCAAATATGTCGTCAGATTTGCGGGTTATGGGACATCAACTACAGGCTGGAATGCGCCGATTTGGTCGAAAATGCATGCTGTGCATATAACAGTCACTCAGATGCTCTGCCCAAGATCAGCTAGTAAACTTTAAAACAAACTAGTAGCCGTGCCCTAGCGGAAGAGCTAAAATAAGCACGCAGAGACGCAAAACTACCCACGATACTAATTTCAAAATTAAATTAAGAGTAAAATAATAGAACTAAAATAATAGAATAAAGTATGAAAAACATAAAATACATTAATATTAAAAGAAATAAAATAAAACAATATGATGCCGAACAGTAACAGTATAAATTGAAATTTGGAAATAAAAAAATAAATGAATAACTTGACCCTTGAATATGATGGCATTGAGTAATATCGTGTAAGTAACTTTAACTCCTATCCCTCTCTTTTGTTGCACTTTTTTTTCAATAAGTGTTTAGAACTAAATATTTCCCGGATCATCCTGAAAATTAGACTTGTTATTCTGTTTTTTCACAAGATGGGCCAAAGATGAACATAACACTAGTCTTACAGACCAACATGTTTGCTTCCACACTTGGCCGTGCTAGAGAAACTAGCTTCTTCAAAGATTTAACTTCCAGTAAGACAAACAAACTCCAACATCCATTGCAGTACAGTTTAGAGAAGGAAGGTCTCAGCTGACGACGCACTCCTGCATGTCATTTCTCTCTAAAACAAGCTCGAGCAGGAAAAAAAGAAACCTGCTGTGTTGATATCTTTAAGACATCTCCTGTGCATTTGACAGTCTGCAATACATTTTTCATCAGAGATAGATTTGCTTGCTTTCCTTCTCTCTCTTCTCCAACATTAAACAGAAAACGCTTATTGACATACTAAAAATCAGAGAAAAGTGAGCGCAAACCAGCTAAGGGCCAGCCCAGTCCTTTGAGGAACACACTCAGGGATGTCCCACAGGGTTCATGTGGCAGGAGCCAGCATTTTGGAACATCGTGGCAGACAGAAATCCCTATCGGTACAGTGGCCTCAAGGTTCATCTACAAGCATTTGCGGATTGCTTTGCGTTCATCGTTACAGACAACACCAGAGAAGGTCTCAGAAAGCACAGTAAATTAGCACGGGACAAGTTTAAGACTGGGCGAACAAATATAAACTGCACTGTCCGCAAAAAATCAAGCTATGTCCTTTTCAGCAAGCTTGTCAGAGGACCCAACGATTAATGGGCAATCAACCAATTAGCCCGCAAAAACCATTTTAAGTATCTAGGCGTTACAATAGATCATAAAATAAGCTGGTTACCACACACGTAATAGAGCAGGGCAAAAGAGCCATGAAGACAGCAACATCTTCAGAATCGCAGGAAAAAATTTGGGGCATCAACAAGAACATCCAGAAGGCTATTGTATAAACAGTCATAGAATATCACTATGCCATATTATGGTCACATAATATGACACCCCGACTCAAAAAAAGCTGGACTCCATGCAACGTCTGTTTCTCCTTTATATTACTGGTGCATACAGGACGACCACAGCCTCTGCTCTCCAAAAGGTCACCGATCTTCCAACCTTTCCACCTACAAATCAACAAGCTTAACTTATGCCCGAGTTTCTCGAGCAAGATCTTCATCAACTTTTTTCACCCTTATATTCCAGCCCAACAGATTACGAAAATCAAAGCAGTGAATTCATATTCAGCTGCATTTCTCTCCACAATCAATTTCATTTGCAGAAAATCACAGAGACTCAGGAGCCAGGCTATATATACTGATGGATCTAAAATGGACGAAAGGCACTGGTAGCGCATATGACCTTCAGAAAAACTATGGAATAATAGCCTCATGGAAGACAACTTGATCTAGCAGTTCGGTCTTCAAGCTGAAATCATACAGTAAAATGGCAATTGGAAGCAGCTTTTTCCTTCATAGACCAATCAAAATTTGGACGAACTGTTTGTCAAGTTTGATGATCTGCCAACCTAAAACCCACCATAGTATGGTCCGAGATTCACACCCTTTTGTGCTCTCCCATAAAACATTCACCTGAGATGATGGCTCCAGAAGCTCGTCGGTTATTTAGGTAATGAATTCATGAATCAATTGGCAAGCCATCACAAAAGACGATTCTTTCTTTTCTCCTAAAGCCACTTTCCTACCTGAAATGTCTTAGACAAGGTCAGCTGCTTTAACCCTCTAAGCGTTTGAGTCGTATTTTCATTTGTCATATCCGAGTTCACAAGCATGCAATTCATGTTTATGTGTATAATTTCTGAAACACGATGGATAGAATATTCTTAAGATTTCAGAGACTTAATTAAATGCAATAATTCAATTATTCACTTTAAAAGCAAGTACTAGAGTTTACAGCTAGTAGATCAAAACATCTAACAAATTAGAGGTTATAAGCATCTGGCAGACAACTCCGGATAACGGAGAAAACTGGCCGCAGTATACACGATATAGGTGCCTGAAATTCAAAACAAACCAGTAGGATGGAATAGCGAGCTAATGTTCGTTACAGGACACGGGTCCTTCCCGCCTTCATACCTTCAAACTTCGAACACATGACAACTGCTAATGAGGAGAAATAAATCCCAATGCACTATGCCACAAAATGTCGGTTTACCCACTCTCCTGGCATTTCAAACTCCTGCAGTGTCACTTAAATCACAGTGGTTGAAAAACATTCTCACAGAATAACTTATCAAGAACCCGGCTTCGACTCTAATGCGCTTCATATGTATTAGGAACAATCATTATAAGAAGATAATCATTGGCTTGCATCTACGGGCAAGCACACATTTCCGGCTACTTATGAGGAGTTATCTTCCCCAAGTATTTTGTATTTTTTCTATGTTATTCTGCAGTGTATGTTTCTTTTTTCGTATTATTTTGTTTTTGTTCCCGTTATTTGTTCTTGTCCTGTCTAAAAAATAAATAAAATTCCACCTCCATCCAAAATCCTCCTGGAAAAAACCAAATGGCTCCTAATCACGGGGATGCGGTGGTGCCAATGTAATGTAATGATGAAAGTTCCGTAATAATGCGTAAGCTTAATTTACATTCACTCGTCATTTGATCATCTGCATATTTAAAACAAACATTATAGTAAAATGGTGAAATTTATTTTTTAGCAAAAAATTTTTAAAATTACCATAAGGACACTGTTAAAAGGTGCCTTTTTTTTATTGATATAACAATAAATTTTATTGGTGTATTTTACGAATTTATATTTATCATTAATACAACAACCATTACTGAAAATGGTTTTAACTATCTAGGGTTATCGTTACCATGTATAGTTATAACTAATCGCATAACTTAGTGAATGAATTTGTTTTTTTATTGAATAATTACAATATATGACAAATGACATGCTCTACATAAAAGAGATGCAAAGTGCCCTACTGGCCCATGAACAGGACCACAGTGTGGTGTGACCTGTGACAACTCAGTCTGAGCTGAGATAGAGGCAGTGAACAAGTACCCAAACACCGGGAACTCAAACTATGGTAATGATATGATGATCAAAATGCTTAACTCTTTTAAGTCCCTAGTGTTTTATTTTATGAATGCCTAATATTAATGTAATTATTTCAAAAGAAGAGCTGGTGTCTCAAATATTGCTAATAAAGATAGCTCACCAATGGTCTGTTTGAACGAAACAGGAAGATATGTTACCAATGAAGTAACCACCATAAATACCAGGGAACGCGACAAACGTGACTACACATAAATATCTATTAACTTCACATTTCTTATGCGGTAACACGTTCTTTCTGTTTTCTCACTACATGAAGGACAATGCGTTTGCAAAATAAGAAATCGGCCCTGCTGTACTCAATATTGTTTTTATTGAGTCATGAATTGACTCCATTCAGAATATGTAAAAGTGATCAGATATCGTCCAGTTAGTCCACAGAAAGTTAAAATTTTACGTATACATAAAAAGAAAGGAAGGTGCAAGTATTAATTTTGCTAATACTATAATATGTAGAATTAGGAGAAAAAGTTTTAAAACTCTAACTTTGTGATCATGAATTGACTCCATTCAAGACATGAAAAGTGATCAGATATCGTCAGTATTCCGGAGAAAGTTAAATTCTACGTATACATAAAAAAGAAAGGAAAGTATTAATTTTATTTAATAATCCTATAATATATGCAGGATTAAGGGAAAAAAATTTAAAACTTTAGCTTCATTAATATATTTCATACCATTGAAACAGTAGCACGCAATAATATTTATTTAAATATTAAATTGCATGTTGAATGTTTGTTGAAATAAAAGTTTTTATGTTGAAATAAAAGAATCTGAAGTAAAAAAGTATTCAGTCGAAAACAAAAAAAATAAAGAAGCATATCAGTTCTCCCTATTGTTTTGAAATCCATTAGTTCAAACAACCTGGTTTTTTTTTTCTCTTTCAATAAGAGAAAACGTCAACAATTTTTTAATTCACTCCTTCAGCGCTTTGGAAAGATTAAACGCGACACTTTAAAACATCCGGAATTCTTCAGATAAAAGCCTTAAATGACTTTTTTATCGAATTCGTACGGTATTAAATCTTTCCAACAGTAATTTTCAAATAAATTATTTATAAGACGTAAAGAGAAAAATATTGGATAAGAAGAATAACCAAAAAAATTTGCACAGGTAAAGGAAAAGGTGTTAAAAAAAAACCCCTTTTTTTTTCCAAAGTTAAGGTAAATTTTCGCATTCTCGAAAAAAGAAAAAAAAACGTATTATTCAGCATGAAAAAACTAGTTTCTTGTATAACCGAAGAATGTTCTAAAATAGTTTAAAATAGTTTTTTGTGTGGAATCCTTTGAACTAGAAATATTTTAAGTTTGGAATTATTCAACAGATGGATGATGGATTTGTTGACTACTGCAGAAGTTCTGAAGATTTCAATTGCCGTGCAGTCCTTTAACAAACACACCTTTGTCCTCTATTCAGGGTAAGTGGGGAGTTTAGGAAAGATTTCGAAATATAAAAAAGCTTAGTAAATAAAGCATCCACAGTACCCGTATTTATTTTCTTTGAAGTTCTCTTTCAATGCAAACATTCTGTCAACCGCACTTAAAAGTAATCTTCAAGGAATCAATATAGGAAAGTTTGAAAAAGATTGATTTATCAGTGGTTTGAATATCTTTTTTTTCATCTTTGTTTGTGTCGAGTCAAAATGTTTCTCGTCAAATAAATGGATTTCTGATAGGACATAAAATTAAGGCTTGCAGAATGTAACAAGCGTTGCTTTTGATAGAATACAAGCTGATAAGGCATAGCATGGAAGAAAGGCAGAAACCTTCATGCTTGCTTTATTCGGCACGCCATCAAGACATACCAAATTCTTACATTACTATTTTTTTATTCGATTAGTCAGGATCGACTTGTGACATGAGCATCTCTCTCATGTTGATTGTTGAAGTTAAAAGGTAGAGAATTTTTGAATGCGTTCGGAGGATTGCACCCTTTTATCTAAACTTTCACACCTCAGCAACTGAAGAAGAGAGAACCAGCACATTTTGGCAAAATTTGTAAAAGTGAAATGAGAACGTCAAATATAGACCACCCATTTAATTTTTAGATTCGTTGTGGATATTCCTGCAGGGGCGGGGAGGAGAGCATTCGACGTCACAGTGCAACAAAAAAAAGCATGTTGTTCAATGCCAGATGATATACGGGATTACATCTTTCATGTCACTTTATGTAATGACTCTGTAAGGGACCATGACATAGAGCCTATGACATTCTTACCTTCTTTGATATGGAAAACAATTCACTAAAATTGAATAGAAAAAAGTGCAACATTAAAACTGTGGGTCTGTTATGACTTATTAGGGATCGGCCTAGGTGATGAGAGCTCTATAGCCTGGCTCTAAGAAATTGTACCTCACATTGAAAAGATAACATCCATGTTTGAACCAATCGAATTAATGATAAATGGGTGAGGATGGCATTAAAATTATTTGTACATATACATTTACATTTACTATATACATTTGTATATACATTTACATTTTACCACCTACGAACATGCAACCATTTACACTCTACACATACATTTTAAAAAAAAAGCAGTAATACGATCTCAGTTTTTTTGTTTAAAAAATAAGATTAGGCCCTTTTTTATTTAACTAAAAAATGAAACTTCTTGCGCATAGTTAAACATGAATAATAAAAGTTACATGAATAATAAAATTCCAATTGTTTCATTAGAAGTAATCTCTGTTCAATCATGCCTATAATAGGCACTGATTTAATAACTCAAATTAAATAAAACGAATTAAACATTAAAATAAATAATAGGTAATTATTTTAATTAAACATTAAATAAATAATACATTAATTATTTTAATTAAACATTAAATAAAACAAGTAAGCAGAAGAACATCCACTAGGACATTGAACTGTAAAAAGGAGAATTGTTTTTTTTATTTGGTTTTCCTACAAACTGCAAAATATTTGCAATTTCCTTAAAACACATAATCTGACGAAATAGTGCTGTAATCCACTTGACATAAAACACAGATCTTTACGAACTAGTTTTTTGAAGGTTTAATATTAAGCAATCTTCAGATTTCCGAAAAAAAAAAACCATGCTCCAAGAAATAATTTTTAGCATAATAGTTGTAACAGTTCAAGGCCATGGATAAAAATATAATTATTTATAGGAATATAATCAGTGAGAGTTATTTTGTTTTTTTAATGTGTTGGAAGGGAAAAAAGTTGTCTAAAAGATAGTAAAGAAGAAAAAATGGCCAGCTAAACCGAATAATTTGAGAATTTGTAATCGGTAATACTCAGCATAAGTACTGAATTCTGTATCAATTGAATTTGTCACAGATTTACAGAAACGGTTTCTTAATTGTCCAGGTTAAATGCCTTATCACACCTTGGTTTTCAGTTATGAAGAATTGATGATGACTGTTTCTAAAGCATTTCGAAAATCAAAATGCAGATATTGATTTCTTTTTTATTATATAAGAATAATTTTTCTTTCAACAATTCTTGAAAGTTATGTTATATTTCTTACATTTATAGGATATAAATCGTAATTAAATGGCAATGATAATTTGTAAGACAGACAAAGCCATTGTCTGATAATATGGTAATGGTATTGTTCTGTTAGATTATTTTTTCAGCTGACCACCATTTCTACCACCATTTCAATTAGGGGATTGACTTGTTCATTGGAAATATATCTTTTACTTGAAATGTCCGTTTTTTCGGCGAAGTTTATTACTTGCATGAGTAAAAGTAATTTTCTACAACGTCAGATGAGTTGTACTATAATGAATGGAGATGGACACTCAATTTTTGCTGATTATTGTAAAATAAAATAGAACTAATTGAGCACAATTGATTTACAACAAACTCGCATTATATTTGATGTGTCTTAAATTATTTTTTATATCTTATTATTGTATAAGCATTTTCAGCTTTATTCGCAGGGTATATTTATATATTTAACTTTTTTCCGGGTTAGTTTCGATGTACAGGGGTCTTCATAATTAAAGTTCCGATTTCCAAATGTGTAAATTAAAGAACCGCTGGTCAGAATGCTCTGAGAATTTCACCTGAAAGCATTTTGAGCAATGAGATTTGTTTGATGGCGGAAACGTGCTTCGAAAACGGTGAATAGCACATTGAACATTTCTTGAGAGACGCCGTGAGCGTTGTTTGGAATCTTTATCTTCGACTGATGTTACCAGAAGATTGTCGCTGTTCTAAGTACGATTCTTCTTTAATAAAATCGCCATTTGTAAGAAAACTGTTGTTCCCTTCGGCTAACAACATTCTCGTGCTTGGTGAGTTCATATGAGACGCCACCCACGAAGCGATTTTTTCCTTTCTTTTTCTTCATAATGACCCTCACAGCACTAGCAGATATCAGTAAGTTTTGAAATTTTTTTTCCTTCTCCAAATAAAATCCGTACTTCAGATGCTTTCAGGTCAAATTTCAGTTCTTAATTTACAGCATTTTAATCGGAACTTTAATTATGAAGACGCTTCCTTATGTTTATCTCATTACTTATTTAAGTATTTCAAGTGCTATAATAAATTCCATAAAAATGTATTGCCGCCTTTGAAAATAGAACAAACACCCCACCTTCATTTGTACCAATCCTCTCGGCTGAACCTCATAACCGCCCGGGTTTCCAGATTTTTTTACACTGATCGTAATGTGAATCATAAAGGCTATAAAACATGAAACAAAGTCTCCAAAACATCGCTATAATCTGATAATAACTTTGCAGTCAAGCTAAAGACTATGATTAGAAATGCATTGCAATACACATCACAATGGAAGGCACGAAGAATGGGAATTAAGAAAATGATTTCATTTAGTCTAGTTTGAGCATCTTAAATGTAAATGTAGTTAAATTATGATGGTGACAAATCAAATATACACACAGTAGTTTGACATCTGGGCGTCTGAAATGTAGGAAAAAAAAAAGAATAGTGAATGTCTAACGTATAATTTAGATTTGTGAAAGCGATTCAACATTTGAATGAGAATAGTTGTAACTCTAATTGCGAGCCATATAGATGACAGGTTCTTTCGGCAATAATATACTCCCACGTTATTTATCTACCATAATTTTTAACCCCAACATGTTCTTATAGGTCAACATTGCAAAATGTGTTAGCATTATGCTGTTGGTTACGCAAACCGAATAGCTCTTTCTTGTATTTAAAAGTCTAAAAGCAAAATTGACTCCAGAAAAGTCTTTAGGGTTTTTTAAGTTTTAAAATACGACTTTCAATGTTAATGTGATTTCCGTGGCGTTACTTTTTTATTTTTTGTCCCGAGTATTAATAAAACTAAGCACGACTTTTGCTTCCTTTGATTAAATCTCTCAAAATGGTTGCTATATGCTTATCGCGCATTTATTTTTTTAAATAAATATGATGAGTAAAATGTCTCCGTAAGATGCAAGACAACTTATAAACACAACATACTTCATAATCAACAATTTGATTGAAAAAATTTCACGTTGTTTTAATTAAACATCTTCACATGTTATACTCCTATTTATGTAAATAAAGATAATTTAATTTATAAGGTTTATTTGAGGGTAAATAAATTTCTTTGGTTCCAAATTCTCTATTAGACTCCAAGTTAGAGACGATGAATATGATGATGGAAGTCATTGAGCTCTGTGTATAGTCACTTAATAATTTAAAATAATATGATCTATTCGAGAGTTCTCATTATTAATAGATATAAGATGGTATTGGGAATGTTATTGGGTATTATAATAACACAAAATAATTGCAATTCATTTTGGTTTCCTACTTCCAGAACATCTGTAGTACCACATTATCACATTCCGTTTTCATTTAATGATACCACTTATATATCTTTAAATCTTCCCAGGCTCTGTTCCAGTTTGTTCCTGACATTTATTTTTCTGCTCAAACGAGAGCGGGATTGTTTTCAACTCAACGCTATAAGAATCAGTTTCTACTAATACAAGGTATTTATTTATGCCTTGTATGGGTCATTCTCATGAAGATGCTTTTTTTCCGTGGTGATAAATATGAGAAAGTACAACAAATGCCTAATATTTTTTATTCCTTATGTATATTTTAAGTTTTTTAAGAAAGCTATTAAATACCTTATTGTTTAATTATAAGAAATAAATCTGTAAGTAACAACTCTGCCCAATAATTATTAAATTATGCTTTCGTTTAAAACGTAAAAGTTCCGTTGACTATCATGTCTCATCCGTGGAAAGGTCAAAAACTTAAAAAAAAGTGAAAAATAAAATAAACTTGACCACTAATATAAAGTTATTTATTAAACTTAAATGGAAACATCATGTAATTTTTTAAGACTTTTACATATTTTGTAAAAAATAAAATGTTTTTTAGCTATTTGCATCTTTTCGTATGAGAATGACCCATATTGTGCAACCATCTAATTCTTTGTTTTATTGCTTTGGAAAATAGGTCCTTTCTACACATATACGTTATATCAAGCTCATTCGATCTGAAACTTTAACATTTTGAACATTTTCAATAAAATTAATACATTAATTGAAGTCAGTATTGAATTCCATTGTGTAACTCTAATTATATTAAAATCGAGCTGACAACTCAGCACTTTTACAGTTCTATTACATCATTTATAATGGGGTTTATATCGGGTCAGTGTGGAATTTTACAATTTACTGAAAACGTGACATTTTTTTTTTTTGTGACGGTATTTGCGATTTATTGCACTGAAAATCCATCATCGCTCATGGACTAACAATTACCATACTGCTCTTAAAACATTGAATTTATTGAAATTAAAATTTATCATCTGCTGAAATGTTTATTGAATCGATTTTAGTACAGCTTTTATGAGATGGAGAAATATGTATTGATTATTTTCTGAAAGATTTTAAGGTGTTTTTTTCAAAGTTTCTAAAAATGATTTACATGCAAATCGAAATATGTAAATATTTTACGATGTCAAATAAGTTGCCCTCGGAATTTTTTTTTTTTCTGTGAGCACTCAATCTCTCGATTGCTTCTGAGTTCTTAAACTAATATATTAGGATGAGAAAGGATGGATAATTTTTTATCATATATATGTGCTTTAGTAACATTTACTCATTTTAAGAGTTGATAACATTTTCCACATGATATAATAACAACTACTTTGGAATAAACAAATAAAATTCATAAAGTAATATGGATTCATACTTGAAAATTAAAATGTAAAACAAATTGCTGATCTAAATTTATGCTCCGTTAAAAGGAAGAAACACTTTTGAAATTGACTTCAGCAAATTCGAAATTAATTCTGATTGAATAAGATACAATTTTCTTTCAAGATCGAATTTTAATTTTTTCTTTTCAGTTGTAAATAACATTTTAAAATAAAACAAAGTAAGTAGATGAGTCCTTACGTAAGCCATTAGATTCCATTCTGGACGCTGTGTTAACCGTATCACCGAAGGAACCGCAGTATCGTGGCATGGTTGGTCCAACAACACCTGCCACAACTGGACCTAAAGAATCAGTATTAATTGATAAACTTATTAATTTTATTTGAAATATATTTTCAGTGTTGTAGTGATTATGAAAAAATATTGCATGATAGTTGGATGAAAAGTGTGGAACGCACACTGTCGAGAAAAAATAAAGAAAGCAATAAATTCAATTCATATGAGCTTAAAACAGGATCACAATACAGGGTAAATATTTGATAACCATCAGTTTGAACTCAATTTCAAAAAGCATTACTACGATGCAAATAAGAAATCTTAATATAAATAAAAGTAATTGTGAATGTATGTTTGTGTGTATGTTTATATCCTCTAAACCATGGCATTGATTTCAACCAAACTTTGCTCACTTATTAATTAAGACAAGAAGGGGAAGATTACTGTCAATTTTCAAAGCTCAAAGTTAATTAAAAAGAATCCAGTTAATTAAAAATTTAACCGAAACCGTTTTACGCTGTAAGTTCAGTTACCAAATTATCCCCAAAAATTATTTTTTATACCATCTTAAAGTTGAAAATTGTACCTTTTCAATTATATCAATTTTATATATGTGACATTTTCCTTCAATTTTATTAATTTTTCAAAATTTAATAAAAGGTGTCACTGAACGATTTGACATACAACAAATTTAATAATAGTCAGTTGCTAGGCAACGTTGTATTACTACCATTATTTTTCTGTTTATTTTTTCTTTCAAATATTGTTTGGAAATGTTTTCATTGGTTCTTAAGAATTGTAAAAGCTTATTTAAATTAGATTAAAAAAATATCACCTGCTATCTTTGCTTACGTTTCCTAAGAAATAATAAATAAGTAATATTTTAGTGAAAATATATAACTTTGAGTTTTTCGAGATTCAGGTTGTGTTTTAGCGTGCCTAAAAGAAAACAAGTCAATCACTCAAATTCAACAAAGAGCAAGATAGTAAGCTTTTGTAAAGTAGATGAAATAGATGTTTGACAACAGCACGCTTCAAATATCGTTTAGAGGCAGGCATTAGATTAATGTAAGGGTCGTTGTAGCCTTAACCTCTGTAGTTGGGAGGCTGTGGGTTTGAATGTTTGATACATATTTTTAAGCACATGAGGGTCTAAAAAGCAAGATAAAGGTCACTGTCAACTATTCAAGATCCAAAAGTTAATTAAATATTAAGCAAGATTTTGGCGTTTTACCGGAATATATCTTCCGAAAATGTTTATATAACAAAAAACTGATTTTTACACCGTATTTTAAAGGAAATTAGCTTTTCAGTGACACTAATTTAATTTCCACTGATTTTTCCCTCTTATTTTAATAAATTTTCAAAGTAATTTTATACTGTTTGAGCATTATTTTTTTAATGTTGGTGAACAAAAATGCACATACGAGAACTGTTGAAAAAAAATATTCTGGAAAACACTAAGAGAAAAGTTTAAAACAAGACAATTCACAATTTATATAGGAAAAACTTCATTAAACCTTTCTTATACTTCAGTATTTGTGAAAAAAATTTGAAATTCTTATGATACAAATATTACGGAATAATTAGTTTTTTCGGCACTTTTAAAATTTGTTTGCTTCAATTTGATGCTCTCATCGTTAACAACATCGTTAATCGTTTAAAACGTTTTCACACGATAAAAGGATATTTATTATAATATTTTATGCAAAAGTATTTTAATTCTGATCAACGCCGGGTATATCAACTATACGGTATTTATAATTTCTTAAAAATATTAGACATGAAAATATAAATAAAATATTATTAGACATGAAAATAATTTAATCCCGAGCAAGACCGTTAATATATCAGTAGTACCTCATAAAAAAAACGGGAAATTTACAATTTTTTTCCTCGAGAATAGCTTCTGAAATTCTATATAACTTCTTTTCGTTGCACACAAGTACATATCTCTATGACAGTTAATTCTAGGCAGAGACCAATTTCTTGGCTATCGCTAGACTACTCACTGCTCATCCTCATCCTTGTGATTGCCGATTTGTATATGTTTTGTCGCATATTTAACTATACGCCTTCCTCCAAGGTATCGCTAATATTTTTTTAGGCAATAGTTAAACTGGCTTTAAAGATAGGCGAATAGTTAAACCATTACTATTATTTTTTGCATTATCCATTAATTGCATTACTAGTATTTTTTGCTGTCGTTTTACTGCATATGTTAATAGTATCACATATAATTGAGTGGGAGTAATTAAGAAAATACAACGAAGAAAAATAATTCAACCATTACAATTAGCTTCAAAATATAAGCATAATTTTCATGCAATTTAATTTAATATTTTAAGCACTTAACTCACTCAAAGGCATTCAACACTTTTTTTATTTAATAAAATTTTGTACTCGAGTTCGATTTTTCGTTGAGTAAAACTACGTGAAGTGAATGGCTTTTGATGCGCGCATTCTTCAAAAAGTTCTTTTTCTGCATTTGCTGAAAAACCCATTATCGTTCGGGACATGGCAACCGACACGTTCTCGCCAATACCCAGTAGTCTAGATACCTGAATAGATTTAATCACATCCCAAAAGGTTTTAATTAGATGCGTTCCGCACTCAACCTGCTCACGTCTGAAGAGTAAAAAATGGCGAGTTGAGCATTCCGGTGGAAAGTCATTTAGCACCAGTTACTGACATTTAACCTCTAATCACCGTGTATTTAATCTTCGTTGGGAGGAAAACAGATTTGTCAAATGGATACTGCTTGTGAAAGCAGACTTGCGTTTGTGAACGAAGACAGATCAGTTTCTTCTTTTCTGGAAAGCAATGGGCTCACAAAATGGTTTTGTAGTCTGAGTTAC
>BGPR01016871.1:10708-28155 GCA_013235015.1 Araneus ventricosus | reverse complement strand
CTTGGTAAAACACCTCATGTTCAAATGTTTGCGTTTTCAAGGTCCATAAACTTTTATTCAACGATTTAAATTATAGTTTTACTTTACTGATTACTTTTTTACTGGACATGAAGTGGAAGCATAACAGGAAAAAAGCAATTTATAGAAATTGAACCATATTAATAAATAATTATAAATTATAAAGAATTAATTAATAATATAGCTAAACTAAATTATCCAATTTCACTTGGTAAAACACCTCATGTTCACATGTTTGCGTTTTCAAGGTCCATAAGCTTTTATTCACCGATTCAAATTATGGTTTTCCTTTACTGATTACTTTTTTACTGGACATGAAGTGGAAGCATACCAGAAAAAAAAGCAATTTATAGAAATTGAAAAATATTAATAAATAATTATAAATTATAAAGAATTAATTAGTAATATAACTAAACTAAATTATCCAATTTCACTTGGTAAAACACCTCATGTTCAAATGTTTGCGTTTTCAAGGTCCATAAACCTTTATTTACAGATTTAAATTATGGTTTTCCTTTACTGATTACTTTTTTACTGGACATGAAGTGGAAGCATATCAGAAAAAATGCAGTTTATAGAAATTGTAAAATATTAATAAATAATTATGAATTATAAAGAATTAATTAATAATATAACTAAACAAAATTATCCAATTTTACTTGGCAAAACACTCATGTTCAAAAGCTTGCGTTTTCAAGGTCCATAAACTTTTATTTCCAGATTTAAATTATGGTTTTATTTTACTGAGTACTTTTTTACTTCTATCATTCCACCACTGGCTTTAATTCCCTTTTATTTTGATACCGTCTTCACTTTTGTTTGGCGCAAACTAGCTCTTGTGCACAGAGGCGGCCCGAGGTAATTTTACCAACCGGGCAAGACAACAATTTGGCACCCCCCCAACCAACGTAATTTTTAAATTCTATATTGTCTGTATTTTAAATGTCCAACAAATTTTTACTTAGAAATATGCATGCTTTACCTGTAAATATTGCTTAATAATGTTATGGTCGGAATTTTTTAATTTCGGAAATATTTAAGAATATAAGGAAGTCTTACAGAAACTAAAATAATATATTGAACAAATTTATTTTAAAAATATATTATTTTTTACACAGTATTATAAAGTTGCTTCACATGATCACTTTTCTTGCCTTTTTATCTGCAAAATCTTATATAATATTCTCAATATCAATGTTCTGCAGGTCAATTGATATGGTTTCCAAACCAACTAGTCGCTCCTGCGACATGTTAGATCGCAGATATGTTTTAATCAGTTTCAGTTTCGAAAAACTTCTCTCGCCAGTAGCAACAGTTACTAGTAGAGTCAGAAAAATCCACTGCGTTAATTTTATAAGATACGCATAATTCTTAAGTGGTTTTCTACCATTTTTTAATAAAATACGGCCTTTAAGCTTAGGAATAATGTCGGGCAGCTCACAAACATCACTAAGTAGGAAAAATCTGAAAATTAAAAAAAAAAAAAAATGAGATACGCCTTTTACGCTTAGGAGGGCAGTATAGGCAATGTAAGTTTTTGGACCCCCAACTCAACTTCCAAAACCAGATGACTTTATTGATTTAAATTTAATATCTAAATAAGCAGTTTTTGAGCAATAAACAATATGACAAACTGAAATAAAACATTTCTTTGCGAGTAATCTTCAAAAAATAAAAGTTTTAAATCTCGAGTATAAAGAAATTGAAATTTAAACGTAATTTTAAATAAAATGGTTAAAAAATTGCAAAACTTTTTAATACAATTTTGAATATTCTAATACAGTGAAACCTCTTCGAACGGCCACCCCTGCATAGCGGCCACCCCTCTTAATGGCCAATTTTTCGTGGCATGGATTTTTCGACCCATAGACCTAATGTTAAAATAACCCCTAGCAACGGCCACCCAACCCCTCTGAATGGCCGCCGGATGGGTTCACCCATCCCATTTAACAAACGCATCGGCTAGAGATTTACTTTTTAAATTGAAAAAAGAACTTGGAAAAAATGATTTTTTTTCGAGAAAGGTAAAAACTTAAAACAGTCACAAATTGTATCCTTTTTTCAAAAAATGTAAAAAAATATTAAATAAAGTACTATTTTCTCTTTAGATAAGTCTCGAACTTCATTTTAAATTAGAAATATGTGTCAAACTTTTTTATATTATGAATTATAGCAATTATCTTGTAATTGTAACGAAAACCCTTTAGAGCGGCCACCCCCTCTGAACGGTCAATTTTTCTCGGAACGGAGGGGTGGCCGCTCAGAGGGTTTTCACTGTACAAAGTATCCCAGGACTGTTGACATGTGACCCATTGATCTGCTAATAAATTCGAAAGCATTGAAGTATTCCAATTAATTTTCTGAATTTAAAATCTCTAGATTTTAAGTTCAGTAAGTTCTAGAACACACTTCTTGTAAATCAAATGGAAGTCCTGAAAATAATTAAAAAAAAATAATAATATCGGGGGCCTCCCCAAAGTTAATGCAGGGCCCATAGGAAGTTGCCTATTTGGTAATCCGGCTCTGACCATAAATCTCAGCTTATCGATGTGAAACTTTGATTTATTACATTTTTTTAGCCGTGTTGCAATTTTTTTAAAAATCACAATAAGAAACAAAAAATTAAAATTTCTGTGGCATAATTTGTAATTTTTCTAGTTTTCTTCTAATGTTTGGCACTTTCTGATGATTGGAAGAAATGCGATGGGATCTTTATACGTACAAATTTGATTTTTCAAAAAACAGTTTGAATATTATTATTTCAAGAGTAATGCTGATGTTAAAATCCAACAAGCCTTATCACTCTCAGTATTGTTATCTCTGTATTTTCGGTTTGCAAACTAGTTTTGGCGTCTTGTTTGTTGATAGATTCTTCACAGTCACTTAAGGCGGTTCAAGTAATTGTAACTTTGCATGCTGTCGCACTTGGTCCTGGTAACCGTAAATACAGCCCCCGTCCTGCCAAAGCACCCGGGTTTTCACTGAATGACAGTCGTGCGATAGCGACGAGTACTGAGGTCGGGTCCTAATGGCCAACACAGCCTCACGGCCCAACCCCTCCCATAGGAGGTACGTACTATCACTGGAGGAGGCCGGCCCCCCCCCCCAATTCATGTGCCCCGAGGCGGGCGAGTTCCTTCATATACAAACCTGAGCAACTCATCCCCACTTAGTGGTGCCCACTTCTATCGGGGGGCTTGGTCCTGGTAAACGAGTTAACTTGTTAAATAATGCTTATCTAGCCTACCAAAATCATACGAGTTAAGTTCTTTTGAATAATCATACAGAAGGCGGACAAAAATGTTCCAAAGAAAACAACACAACTTTTGATATAACTTAAACCCATTGCGCACTTTTAAAATTTCTGCTCAGTAATATATAAATATAATTTAAAAAAATAACTAAAATTTCATATATGGGATTTTAATACTTAGAATTTTTGTACAATTGACAATGTCAATATCGAAAATTTATATTTTTCAAATAGATATTTAATTCTGAAAATTTTTAAATAACAAACCAGAATGATAATAACAAAATTACCTGTGGTGTTGAATTCACAGGAACTTTTTGTTCTTGGTTCAAATAATAAGTTATATTGTCGTTCTTAAAGTTTTTTGAAGTTAAAGATCTGCTTTCAACTGTTGTTGACAGACCCTCTGGATTCAATATTTTCTATTTTGATGATTGTTTCAAAACAGACGCCTGCTTTTCGTGGCTGCTATCCTTTTCCTATAAAACGTACCTGATTGTTTCTTTTTTTTTTCAGACATTTTAGCGAAATACACAACATTTATAGGTATAACGCTTAAAAACAATCAACTAGAAAAATTAGAAATAAAAATAAAAAGTGACATTCACCAGTTTTTTTTTTTTTGAATGCAGTATGCCAAAACGTTTCGTCAAAATAAGAATACGATGAGAAATGGTGTAGACCAGGGGAAAAGTTACATTTTTAACCGGTTTAATATTTTTTCGGCCCATTATGCCATAAAACTGAAATACAATAATCGGTTAGGGGGAACAACCGTCTCGGACCAAAGGAAAAACCACGAAATGAGGAAGGGAGAGTGTGGGAGGAAGTCATTCTAGGGAAATGATGGCAGGGAGGGCCCGTTTTGAAAGCGGGGTGAGGAGAAGGCACAGTAGACTCAACCGCACCTATGGTCAACCCAATCCCCTAGGATCGGGTTTAGGCCCGGTGCACACCAGCCGATTTGTGTCGTTGAGCAATAAAATATAACAATAGTAACTCCCATTCCCCTGTGGAGCAACAAAGGGGGCACGTGGGTTACGATTGTTATATTTTACCGCTCAACGACACAAATCGGCTGGTGTGAACCGGCCCTAATGTGGGTACCTGTGAATGACCCACCAAATTTTATGGCCAGAAGTTCGTGGAACAGATTTTGAGACCTCTCCAGGGTCTAGAGGCTTGAGCCGAGTGCCTTTAAAAAAACTGAAGAGGGGGCGCCAAAATGAAAGGACAATTTTTGCCGTTTTCGGCGGAGCTCTCATGTCAATCAAAACATTTTTTCTTTCTCCCCGTTACGTTCCAGCTTTGGCGCCTCCCGGAATTTGGCGCCACGGGCAATTGCCTGGTTTGTCCCGGCCTCGGGCCGCCTCTGCTTGTGCAACAGAACACCTAAACACTTTTTTCTTATTATTTCTGTCAAATGAGGGACTTCACCCCTGCTCACTTCGCCCACTAATCCAATGGTTTTCGCTTAATCATTAGCTTCAGTGAATGATGCCAACATTAAAGCTCCGATTAACACTAGGTTTAGAGGACGCCCCATTTTCACGCATTTCAAATTTTTAAAGAAGAAATACAGATATCGTTTACATTTCACTTTTACCATTTATGCTGACTTTTATCCATTAGATGAGACGAATATCTTTTCAAATTTATTATCGTCTATGTCTTCTAATCTCGAAGTTCTCTATGTGGAATACTTAACTCTACGGTTACGTGTCCATTTGACGCAGTCGTTATTTTTCAGTCACTCGGTCAGTTTCAGTCACGGATGAATGGGACTATTTTTTTTTAAATGTTAAATTTCACTAAATATGATTGATAGGACCGGCATAAAAAGGAATACAGGCATAAAATGTTAGATTTCGTAACTTTTTCGGGAATATATTTATCCACTCAAAAAACACGTATTATAATTATACCCGTCATTTTAAGCATTTGTATAATTGAAAATATGTGCCTATCTCTAATGGTTTAGAAATTAGCTATTGGGCCACGATAAGAGTAGACTGATAATGGATCCTGAGTATAAACTGATAATGGATCCAGATAATCAACTATTCAAATGAAAGAATTTCACGGAGCTTTCTTGGGCTTCTTTTATGGAGCTGAATTTTATAAAACAAGATTCAAATGAGACAGATGGAGCAGCGCCAGGCTTTCTGCGATATCTTTTTTATTAATATGCGCATACGACTAGAATGCTCTTTCCGCAAGTTTTGTGATCCTGAAAGATATTAAATATTTTATTGCTTTAACACCGAATTCTTAGTACCCTTCTTTACTACTTCCTGGAAGGTTTTGCACTTGCATAGCTTTAACTTTTCACACAAACTTAGGGAAACAAAATTCCATAAATTTTTAAAATCTCTTATGTTTTTTTTTGTTTTCCGCCATCTATATTAGAATTGTACAGGTATGGAAGTAACGCTGAGGAATGTGTCGTGGCTACATGCCAAAAGAGATGCTATTTTTTGGTACTGTAACGTCACGGCCGATGGCCGCGGTTTGATGGCTAAGCAATTTCGAGGCGTTTCAGACAAGGAGTAGTCTTTCCGAATTTATTTACAGCTAACTTATATATATACATTTGTAATAGACATTTTCTAGATTAGAATGTTTATGTACAAAAATCAATAAAAATGACCTCGAAGGGAGGAACTGTAACTCTTGGTCGAGTAGTTAAGTAATTTCGCTAACCAACCTGCACTGCGCTGGAAAAAACAATTAAGTTCCGGAGTTCGATGTAAACTCCTACGAGATGAGCCCGAGGACCGGGTCTATCCGTAAATATCAGAACTCGCAATCCCTGATGGGAGTACTGCCGAGTCTCGATTCGAAGCCAAACTTGACGCTCACCAGCGTAGGTGAAGTCCAACTCTCAACTCCTCCCGACAAACGAAATCCGACCGTTTATGTACTGATCCGGGTCCTCATTAGCCAGGTTACAGTCCTTTCTACCACCTACAAAAAGTTCCACATTTATGTCTCCCTCGTTAGCACTTTTCCTACAAAGGTAAATGTTATCCATCGTCCATCGAATCCACGCTTCGTTACTTTGAATTGACCAGCTCCCTTCATGTAGGCGACATTGTCAATCAAAGCTTTTTAAGGACCCTGTGGTCTTGTCTGGTCTCCAGCAATTATCGTCGCGTCTGCGGACGCTTTTGGGCGCCTCTGTCCCGCTAAGCTTTGTTAGAACACACCTGCACAGAGAAGCATTGTCATTCCTCAGATGGCCGACACTAGTCGAAGAATCTTGTGTTATATTTCACCTGCAACCCTAAATCATCGTTCGTTACAGCTCTCCTAAATCATAGTTGTTATTTGACCACTTTGTTACAGTACCAATTGCTTTATTGGCAGCAGAAATACACATAAAGTAATAAACCATCTCTAATTTAAACGATTAGTTCCGTGAATTTTTCCTGTAATGGGTAAAAGTTTACATACTGTGACAGTACATTTTATGAATTTTTTTTATTTATTTACATCTTCTAGAAAGGAGATAAGTGATTTATGTTATTTGTTGTTTGACTTATTTTAAAATAATATTTGCGTTTATATAGTCATTGTGTTATCCAAGGTTAATATTATATCTAAGTTTCATGTATTAAATGTGAATGTTAAATATATTTTTAATATATGAAAAATATATGGATTTCATACCATTTCCCTAAATGTTATTTGGGAAGCAAAAAAATTTCTTCGCAAGTCTTCGCCTTCTAAGTTATATATTTATTTATTAGATGTATTGAAGAAAAGAGTACTAAAGATTATACCCGGATATGTCCGGGAACCCGGAATTTTTTCAAAACTTTGTTTCCACATATACGCTATCTGAACAAAAATATCCGGACACTTTCGGATTTTCACATTTTTTAGAATTTTCCCCGAAAAGCTAAACTGTCTGCCCTTGAACTTCGATCATGTAAAGAATAGACTCCAACTCACATTTTAAAGTGAAGATTCGGTCCTGAGAGCAACTAGGAGACCGTTTACAAATTGATGAAGACAAATTTATTTTGGTCAACCCCGCTTCAAAAAAAGCTTATAACGAAATGAAATTTTCAACACTGGTTACGCTTAATGTGCATAATATTTACATGAATTTTCGTATACGCAGCAAATATTCGGGAAAATATAAAGGTTTTCTTAAAAATTCCGAAATTTAACCGCCTGTTTTTCAATTCCTACTATTACTTCACACTCTCCCTATATATATTTATTTATATATCTTGTTCAAATTTTCAATCGTTAATAAAATACTTTTTATTCATCCACTGAAGTTCAAATACATTTTTTAAAACTTATAGTGGATGACACTTGATGTTAATACAGTTTTTTCAAATATTAATTCATTAATTAAATTTAATTAATTAATTTTAGATTTATATGGGAGAAAAAATTTCTCTTATATAAGATATTTAGCACGATATAAATTTAGGAATAAATACCATCAGTGACGAAGCGTGTAGATCGCTGACCTAAGTAGGAATTGATTTTAATTTTTTTTAATATTACTTGTTTGCTTATAACATGCAGAGTTTTCTGTTATATTATACAAAACTTACAGAAAAAATGACGATATATTAGAAAAGCATTGTGTAAAAATTTGGAAACAAACCTTTGAATATTACAGGAATTATGAGCAGTTTTATTAAACAAGTTTTTACTGAGCATGCGCGAGACATAGCGTAATTTTCCTTTCACAACCTTAAAGCCAGATATATAGCGTAACTTATATAAAAAAATTAAATTAAATATCTTTAATATTCAGAAAGATATCGGCATTACAACGAGATGAATTTTAGCTCCTTTCGAAGAGAAGCTAAAAGATGAGGGGTTGCACACAAATTGATATTTTTAAACTTGTATCTTTAAATAATTATATTGAATTGTATAGTGGTTAGAAATTTTCTAAATACCCATGAACACTCGTAATATTTGTAACGAATAACACATATTTGTAGAATTATTAAAATATTTTAAGAAATGAGATGAATTAGATAAAAAAAAAATTGGTCGTAAAAGAAATTAATTTAAAAATATCGTTTGGCCGTAAAATTGTAACAATATGTAACTTGTTAATAATCACGTAAATAATATAATTAAAGTAATTAAATTTTTGTTATTTATAGTGCCTAATTAGCTGGAATTTAATTTATGCACGTAATTGATGTGTTTATAGGTATTTACCAAATTCTCACCACTATACAATTCAAAATAAATATTCAAAGATATAAGTTTAAAAAAATATAAATTTATGTACAACCCCTCATATTTTAGCTTCTCTTCGATAGGAGCTAACATTCTTCTCGTTGTAATGCCGATATCCTTCTGAATATGAAAGATATTGAACTTAATTTTTTATATAAGTTGCCCTATATATCTGGTGTTAAAGTTGTGAAAGAAAAATTACGCTATGTCTCGCGCATGAGCATTAAAAAATTATTTAATAAAACTGCTTATAACTCCTGTAATATTCAAAAGTGTGTTTCCAAATTTGTACACAATTTTTAAAAAAAATATTGTCATTTTTTCTGTAAGTTTTGTATAATATAACAGAAAACTCAACATGTTATAAGCAAAAAACAGGTGGTTAAATTTGGGATTTTTTTAAGGAAAACTTTATATCTTGCCGAATAATTGTGCTGCGTTTACGTAAATTCATGTAAATATTATCCACATTAAATATAACCATTGCTGAAAGTTTCATTTCGTTATCAGCTTTCTTTGAAGCGGGGAAGTCCAAAATAATTTTCTTCTTCATCAATTTGTAGACGGTCCCCTAATTGGTCTCGGGATCGAATCTTCACTGTAAAATGTGAGTTGGAGTTTACTCTTTGTATGGTAGAAGTTTAAGGGCAGTCAGTTTAGCCTTTCGGGAGAAATTCTAAAAAATGTGAAAATCCGAAAGTGTCCGGATACTTTTGATCAGATAGTGTTTATGTGGAAACAAAGTTCCTAAAAAAATCCGGGTTCCCGGACATATCCGGGTATAATCTTTAGTACTCTTTTTTTCAA
Organism: Araneus ventricosus; assembly: GCA_013235015.1. NCBI lineage: Eukaryota > Metazoa > Arthropoda > Arachnida > Araneae > Araneidae > Araneus > Araneus ventricosus. Next base: position 18,854 of record BGPR01016871.1, on the reverse strand, counting down.
CACATCTAATAAATAAATATATAACTTAGAAGGCGAAGACTTGCGAAGAAATTTTTTTTGCTTTCCAAATAACATTTAGGGAAATGGTATGAAATCCATATATTTTTCATATATTAAAAATATACTTAACACTCGCATTTAATACATGAAACTTAGATATAATATTAACCTTGGATAACACAATGACTATATAAACACAAATATTATTTTAAAATAAGTCAAAGAAAAAATAACACAAATCACTTATCTCCCTTCTAGAAGATCATAAAATGTACTGCGTAATATGCAAACTTTTACCCATTACAGGAAAATTCCCGGAACTAATCGTTTAAATTAGAGATGGTTTATTTCTTTATGGCTATTTCTGCTGCCTATAAAGCAATTGGTACCAAGAAATAGCAATGGTGTTTTTTTAATTTTTTTTTCCGGCTGGATTTATAAAATCGATCACTGTGCGTCCCGGCTGCACGCTCCTCTGCCATTGAATCTGACACCGCGCCAAAAGTGTACACAATGCGAGTGGACAGTCTTTTGCGTTTGGGCTTACGTATCACGCCTGAACAACGCCATCTTGGCATGTTCTTAGAAGAAAAGGGACTTTTCTTTAAAACAATATATTCAAAATTTTCATATCTATACTTATAAAAGGCAATGCTTGTGTGTGTGTCTGCGATGTCCAGACGAATCTATCGCACTTACAGCCATGAAATATGGCACACAGGTAGTCGTAATAGTGACTGAATGCACCTCGAAGCCGGAATTTTAAAATTTAATCTAGAAAATTTTTTATTTAATGTTTTGTGTTGTTTTGGGTGATTTTTCGCACTAATTTCTCAATAGCATGACTACGGATAACTGTACGATAAAAATAGATACACCATCGGAAAGAACACGCGATTTTCGTTCTAATGAAGTTAATTTTGAGTTTCTAACGTAATTTACTGAATTTTGAGAAATTTTAAAAAAATAGTCAGTTTTGGTATCGAAATGTTAGTTTTGTTTTTAAATTTGTTGCATCCGACTTTCTAATAACACTATTATTTTCAATTTTTTTCAGCTTATAACTAGAACGGTTCTGTCGGATTTAAAACAAGAACGGTTAAAATATCTTTCCCTGTTTTTTTTTAATTAATTTTTTTCTGGGCCGTTGAGAGTTATTTTTCTCGATCGAGTTCCTCGCGCGGCACTTCTTCGGAACGTTGCTGGCAATTTTGATTGGCGGACGCGCAGGATACGTCATGACCTTCAACTGAATAACTTTGATTATTATTTTCGGCAGTATCTTAACGTATTTATTCATCTCGCATACTTTGTTTGCAGAATAATAATTTTCACGTTGCAATTTTTTTATTATTGTTTATAGCGAAAAAAAATAAGCTGGAAAATCAATAATATGTATCTTTTGTTTTGATTTTGTTTTCAAAACTTTTTCGTGTCATTGTTGGCGGGTTTTTTTTTCCTTTCATTTTGTTGAAATCCTGATTCCACGGGCAACGCCGTGCGCGTACTGCTAGTAAACAATAATTAATCTTTACTTATAAAAGGCAATGCTTGTGTGTGTGCCCGCGATGTCCAGACGAATCTATCGCACTAACAGCCACGAAATTTGACACACAGGTAGTCGTAATGGTGACTCAATGCTCCTCGAAGCCGGAATTTTAAAATTTAATGTAGAAAATCTTTTATTTAACATTTTGTGTTGTTTTGGGTGATTTTCCGCACTCATTTCTCAACCGCATGGCTTCAAATAATTGTACGAATAAAACGGCTACACCATCGCAAATAACAAACGATTTCCGTTCTAATGAAGTTTGTTTCGTACGTCTAAAGTAATTTACTGAATTTTGATAAATTTTTGCAAAATAGTCACTTTTATGGTAATTTTTAATAAGGATTTCTTCAAATTCTCGCATTTGACGTTCTAAAATCTATATAATTTTCATCTTTTTCAGTTTATAACTGAAACGTTTCTGTCGGATTTAAAACAAGAACAGTTAAAACATATTCTTTCGTTTTTTTTAAAATTAATTTTTCCCTGATCGGTTCAAACAGTTTTTTTGCTATCGAGATTTAACAGCGAGAATTTCTCCGGACGATCCCAGAATGTATTGTTGCAATTTCATTGGCTGGTGCGTGACCTTCCTCGCGGCAGGTGACGTCGTATGCTTTCATTCCCAGCATGCATTTCTACAATCCGATTCCTTCCCGCAGGCGACGTCATTACATTCGCGTCATTGTCGAGAGGAAAAAGAAGCGGGAAAACTCAATAATCTATACATTTTTGTTTTTATAAATGTCTTTATCGCAAAGAAAAATAATCGGGAAAATCAATAATGTGTATCTTTTGTTTTGATTTTGTTTCCAAAACTGTTTCGTGTTATTGTGGGCATTTCCCCCCCCCATTTTGTTGAAGTCCTGATTCCACGGGCAGCGCCGTTCGTGTACTGCTAGTATATTGTTACGAAAGTCTCTCTGTGGGTGTATGGTGTAAACAGTCCAACACACAGGATAATGGAGAATGAAGGTTTATTGACAAATATGCAGGAAAACACGTAGAACAGGTACAGGAAACAATAGTTCTTGCACAGATCAGCAATGTACACAGACAACAATTCGCAGGTAATAACAGTTCAACACTTTGTTAACTAACAACATAAACAGTCAGCAAATAACTAGCAACAACAATGACTGCACTTTCAATAGCGCTCAGCTCACCAGCTTCCTAGCTCGCACTGCGGACTAAGCTCTCAAGTCGGTCCCAATGGACAAACACTGCTCCCTCTGATACAGGCGCGATCCTTATACACACTCTCCGACAGACCGTGACGTCACAAGGAGTTTTCTCGTATTTTCACGCGTATTCCCTTTCCTAATAGAAATATCCAGAAAAGGGTTGCATTTTCTGGAATCATCTATTTGTCTTCAAGTTTGTCGCCAAGGTCAGGGGTCCAGACGGCATATTTACAAACCCTACCCTGATAGAACTGAGGCATGAAATCAGACAATATCATTGGCTACGAAGAGCAGTGACGTCGTTTTCAGCTCTTTCACGTAGCGTACGGCAATCATAACAAAACAAGAGTCTTCCTACTTTTCTTCTCCGTTTTCACACAGTTGAGCACAGAAAACATTCTTCCGTAGGTTGTAATACTTTTAAAAATGAAATTATTTTTTAGAATATCATAAAAAATAAAACATCCCACACTGTAAGAAATTATACCAATGAAAAGTACACGCACGAGAGCAAAGAACGACGTCATCGGCTCTCGGCGAAGCGAGCCAATCATATTGTCCGTTTCCTGCCTCAGTTCTATCAGGGTAGGGTTTGTAAATATGCGTCCAGATGTGGCTGTTGTCGGTCATCTCATACTTACCCCTGTAAAACTCTCTTCCCAACCATAAGACTCACATTGCTGGGAAGCGACTTTCCATGTTTGTAACAATATAATATAAAGATTAATAAATGATTAATAAATGTTTGAATGATACTTTTCCGTTAACCGGGCGCAAGCGAAAAATCGCCAAATAATGTAGAATTCCGCCAAATTTTGGCGACATTTGCGCCCGCCAACTTGGCTCGTAATTGGCGACATTTGCGCCCGGCGACTTGGCTCGCGTTTAGTTCACAATTGGCAACATCATTTTAGCCGGGCGCAAGCGAAAAATCGCCAAATAATATAGAATTCCGCCAAATTTTGGCGACATTTGCGCTCGGCGACTTGGCTCGCGTTTGGTTCACATTTGGCGACATTTGCGCCCGGCTAACGGAAAAGTACCGTTTGAATGAATACTGCCGATCATAGCCGGCGCTCGTCTCTTCGAGTCACATCGTACATGCCGGCGTTAGTAGCGAAAGGTTTAATGCAACCTTGGTTGGGGGCTCCAACGCTTAGTGAGCCTGCGGTGGCGTAAGCCTCTCGCTGGCAGCTGAATTCTATGGCTTCTTCTTTTCGTCAAATACCTGTTAGTCTAACAAAGCTATGTAATAAAGATAAAGAAATGAAATTAATAATTCCATCCTTGATGCTATTCATACATGTACCTAAATTCAGAACGAAAGCTTACTAATAACTGAAAGACTATCTCATTTCGAAGTCGAAATGTGTTAATAAATCAGTTTTTTTTAAAAAAAGCGATGATTCTTTTAACTAAAACTAGACAAAATTAAGTAAGATATTGAAACTCAGATCGTGTTGCTATCTGAGGAATAATAAATAACACAACAAAAATTACAATTTTTTCATATTTTGATTTGTAGTTTTAAACGCAATAAAGTTTTGAAATCACAAAAATATTGCACTTAATTTGGTTAAATTCTGAAAAGAATAATATCAAATACAAACATGTAGAATCCAACATAAGGCCAGTATAGAACTTTTCATAAAAAGTTAATAGAAAATTATTTAAAAAAAGTTTTTCAGAAAGCAATTTTTTTTTGTTTGTAAACAAGTATTCATTTTGTCTGAAACGTTCACAACGATGTAGACTTTAAAAAGTGTAAGGACCAAGCATTATAAGTAGTAATAGTAGTGATCAACCGATTGTTTGTAAACAAGTATTCCTATTGTCTAAAACGTTCACAACGATGTAGACTTTAAAAAGAGTAAGGAAAAAGGTTAAGGTAAGTACAACCATTATAAGTAGTCATGGTAGTGTTCAACCAATTGTTTGTAAACAAGTATTCCTTTTGTCTAGAACGTTCACAACGATGTAGACTTTCAAAAGTGTAAGGACCAACCATTATAAGTAGTCATAGTAGTGATCAATCGACTTCTGCTTCGGATTACCATTTAAAAGAAATTGACAAAATTAACTCCTCTGCAAAAATATAAGTATGAAGCTGTTTTAATTCAAATAATTAATTTAATTTTCCCTTAACTAATATTAAAAATAAACACACTTAAAGGTGACCAAAATGATAAAGTATTGATTTGCTGCGTAGAATTTGCATTTTACTTTTAAACTTTATGTTCTCATAGTTTTTGAGAATTCTGTATTTTCATTAGATTGTAATAATATATACACATTTCTGAGAGATGAAATTTTTTATTACAGTGCAGAAGAAAACATATAGATACGTGAAGAAAATACTACAGCAAAGAAATAATCAAATGCAAAAGATCTTAACGAATGCTGTGAACCATCAGTAACTTACCATTCTTTCTGCCACTTCATTTTGACACCTGTTTGAAAAGTTTATCAGAGCATAAAGCTTCTCCAATTTGAAGTTTAGAAACATAAGTATTTTAACACATGGTGTAATCACAGATCCAAATCGGACCATGAAATTTCCAAAGCATCTGAAAGTTTCAACCACAACCACAGGAACCTCAAAAGTGATCGAAACAGAAGATGGCGCGATAGCTACAGGAATCGACATCAAGCTTCTCCAGCTTTTAGCTGAAAAATTGAACTTCCATTATACCATTTATCAGCCAAAGGATGGCGGTAGGTGGGGAACACTTTACGAAAATGGATCCTGGACTGGGATCTCGGGAATGCTTCAAAGAGGTGAAGTTGATATATCAACACTTTACTCTCCCGTCATAGAAGAGAGGATGACTGTGCTAGACTTCAGCCTTCCTTATTATACACTCGAAAAAACATTTGCCACGGACATTCCTCACCCTCAGCCTAACTACACGGTGTTATTGTTGCCATTCCAGTGGGATGTTTGGATAGCACTCGTGACATTTCTAATTCTCCCAATACTTTTAGAGCAGGTGGTTTTCCAAAGACAGCACGTCTCAAAACCCTTCACCAATCTGTTTAAAAGACAACCGCTGGAAGTTAGAAATTCTGTGAAGCGTAGAATCATGTATGGATCTTGGTTGGTCTTCCAGACCATTGTTAGATTCGTTTACACATCGGTTATCTTGTCTTTTCTGACTGTTCGTCCGATACCGAAAGGAATCAAGACAATTCCGGAACTTGCCGAAGCTGTCCGAAAAGGTACTTTCAGATTCTACGTTCCTGCCGGTAGCCTGAACGCGGAGTTCTTGGCAACGAGCGATTCCGAAGACTTCCGAACGATTGGACTGGCCATACAGAAGAATAAATGGGAGGAAATTCTCGAGTACAAAAATGAGAAAATTGGAGACGGAAAAGCCATAGAAGGTGCACGAGCTATTTTTCACATTAAGTACGGAAAACCACCTTTTTCGACTGTTTCCGTTGCTGATGATTCATTCGGAATCTGGAGCGCAGGAGTCATGATAAGAAAAGGATTCTGCTGTTTGGAGAGTGTGAACACAGCGATATTGAGAATAAACAGTGGCGGTCTCTACCAGAAAATATTAGACGACGAAGCTTTCCAGCAACAGTACAAACTTTTTTCAAGAAAACTACCTGATACAGGTGTCAGAAAATTAGGTATAGGAGAACTATCGGGTATTTTCTTCTTGCTCATGCTGAGTTACGTTCTGTCATTTTTAATATTAATAATAGAGTGCATGCATTACCGATGGACTAAAGAGAAACTGCAGATGTAATGTTTTGCATTAATGCAATGTACTAGTTATTCTTTTGTAAACTCATTTGTTTTATATTGTTTGTTCGTATTGTCTTGCTCTGTAGAAAAAATTAAACTCCCCTTCTTGAATCCATATTACCTCTTCTTTCAAGAAATATTATTTGTTAGCATCAAGTTATTTAAATATTTTCAGAATTTAAATTAGACTTTCATGTTTTTTTCATTAGTTTTATGCTCATTCTACTGGTTATATAGTCATTTGTGCCTGAAAAAAACTTTAAGAAAATTTTTATTTATAAGATAATTAGCATCTACTTTGACAATGTTGTGATTAGAGTTTTTAAAATTTTTTATAAATATAATCTTGAAATATGTTAATGTTAACATGCTTGTATCAATTTTACCTTTAATTATTTAAGTTCTCATTTATTCAATAGTTTTATGCAGAAGTACTTAACGAAACATAACACATGTCATATTTCATAAATAAATGTTTAATTAAAACAATAAACGCTTCGCCAGTGTAATGTAATATTGATTTATAGCCTTCCACTACACGAAATTTAAATGGGTTGCATCTAAATGGATGGGACTATTCTCGCTCATTGTGACCAAAACATATAGCAAGATGTGTGGAGATATAATAACAGTGTAACACACTGTTATCAAACTATCACGCATTCCTTCGTGTATCACTTAATTTATAAGCAGTTTGAATAGGATTGTAATGGGAAACAATTCACAATTGAAACAGTTCCTTATTAGCTTGCAAGCTATCATGACTACGATTGAAAAGAATTAAAACAAATAATATAAAAAAATTAAAGTCAATTCCTACTTTAATAATTAATAGTTTTCGAGATATAATGAAAAACTTACTGCGCATGCGTCATGCAAAATATGAAATGACAGACAAGAAAGCGAATTAATATTGCATTGTCATCTAGTTCTGAGCTATGTTTAAAGTTTCAAGTCTCCAGCTCATCGGGAAGTTAGTTTAAAATCGATTGCAAACTTTGAACAAGATATAGGGAGAGTGTGAACTAATAGTAGGCATTGTAAAAAAGAAATATGAAACTTATGGAAACAAATATGAACCACAATTAAACCAACTTCATTGAAAGATAACATTTAGATGACATAAAAATGTTTTCTGATGTTCAATTCCGAAGTAATTTTTGGGAAGCATGCCAGTCAAGATTATTTGATTACTCAACACATATCCACGATCATTTTTTTTACCTCACCTGTATATTAGAAGTGACTTGGTTATGTGGATGTTTGAGAGAAAGTTAAAAAAAAATACTCCATATTTTTAATGCATTAAAATTGATCAAAGTCATTGAACCCTTATTAGCACAAAATATAGTAGAACCCCGGAAACCCAAAATTCCGGATAATCCGAACACTTTTTTTTTAATTTTCTGAAAATTTTTAATTGAAAAATGAAGGAAAAATAACAATAACGAATCAGAAACAAAGCTAATGTTTACGGCTCCAAAGATTTTGCATGGTAGTATCCGTTCTACAATCATTAAGTCTTTCTTAAAGAACTACTATAAGTTCCAGAGCATCAGAATAGACTAATTCTGAGCTTTGGAGAAGATCAGAGGTATTCTTTGCGAACTCAAAAATATGACGTAGTGCGAACAATGTTTTGCGGGTCTATTCTGG
>BGPR01016871.1:0-10608 GCA_013235015.1 Araneus ventricosus | reverse complement strand
CCAGAATAGACCCGTTAATGAAACCTGGCGAAAATTGATAAAGTAGTCCCCACGCCTCTACAATTCTGTCATTTTCAATCACATCTGACAACAGTTAATACAAAAGCATAAATCTTTTACAAAGAGTCCGTAGCATTGATGCTTGGCATGCCCACCGAGTATTTGAAATTTGTTTTAATTTCATAACTTTTAAACCTCCGTCAGTTTGCATTTTGATCCATTTGGTATATATGTTACTGCAAGTTACAAGTACAAATAAAATAATTTAACAAGAGATATTAAAAATTAAACTTTGCATTAAACAGAATGGCGCAAAATGCAGCATTTTCCAATAAAATACAAAAAGAAAGATATTTAATTACAAACAAATAATATAAAAAAAATTTTAAAATCAATTCATACTTAGGTGATTCGAGATATAATGAAGAATGTACTGCGCATGCGCAAAGATATGGCTAAAATATGGAGGTGCTTCGATGATCCCATGGGCCATCCATATACCCAAGAACCAAGTCTGTAATGTTAATAGTTTTCGAGATATAATGAAAAACGTACTGCGCATGCGTCATGCAAAATATGAAATGACAGACAGACAGACAAGAAAGCGAATTAATATTGCATTGTTACCTAGTTCTGAGCTATGTTTAAAGTTTCGAGTCTCCAGCTCATCGGGAAGTTAGTTTAAAATCGATTGCAAGATTTGAACAAGATATATAAATAAATATACATATATAGGGAGAGTGTGAACTAATAGTAGGAATTGAAAAAGAAAATACATACGAAACATGAGAAGTAAACAATAGTGATAACAATATACCTTTTGCGCGCAACGCAACAGCATCCAGTTGTTGCATCAACAATATTGTCTATAATCAACTAATCAATTAAAATAAAATCAAACTACAAAAATCATGCTTCAATAAAAATTATAATGTATTAAGATTAAACAAATGAAATGGGGAAAAAAAAAATGGGAGAGAACTCGAATGGCGAACTTTTACAAAGTGCCACTCGCCATCGGAGCTCTAATATGGATAAATTTTCTGTCAAGGGAATGACTTAATAGTCAAATAATATTCCCTCTGCGGCCTGAATTTATCCAATAATTGAAATAATGTCGGAAAGCTACAGAAAGTCTTCTTTAACAAATCCAATATAGAAATAGAAAATAAAATTAATCTTACCCTCTGCCAAATACAGTGAAAACAACTCCATCCAAGCAATTCAGAAACAAAGGATATAAAGTCTAAAAGCTAGCAAACCCAGCTCCATCTATTGAGAAAAATTCGAACCAAACTAATATAAATTTAGAAGCTCTTCAATCTTTTTTTAATTAATTTAAAATAGTGAAAGAAATTATTTGGTAACCGTTTCCTTTTAAATTATTATTTAAATTATCAAAAGCCGCGACAAATGTTGAATGGTTATTACAAATATTTTTTAAACTATTAATTTGTGAATAAATAGTGTTTTTACTTTCTCGTATACGAAGTATACAAAGAGAAAGTATTGTAATCGTCAAAAAATTCGAACTCGAGATTTTGACGAATCTCCACGTTTTAGACCTTCCTGAGTCCGAAAAACACAATTTTGGAATTATGTCTGTCTGTGTGTGTGTCTGTGTGTGTGTCTGTGAACACGATAACTCGAAAACTATCAGAGATAAAGGGATGAAATTTGGTATGTAAACTTGAAACATAATTTGTAGGTTTCTATCAACTTTTGGACAAAATCCGTCAACGAGAAGTCTGTCTGTTTGTATGTTCGAGGTCATGCGAACGCTATAACTCAAAAACTTGAAAAGCCAGATGGATAAAATTTGGTGCACAGTTTTATCGTCATGAATGTAGGTCCGTATAAAATTTTGGGCCAAATCCGTCAACGGGTTGACTGTCTGTCGGTCTGTATAATCGCATACTTGTTAAGCCTTCGTTTCAAAACCATTTCCACGCGCATGCCTACTTAGCTATCTCTGGTACCAAGCGGGAGGATTACGTCCTTGAGACGGGTTTGTGATTGATATGTTTTATCTCCCGTTTTGCTTTCGCTCGCTCGTATAATAGCGGATCTTCCTGGAGTGTGATGGAAAATAAATATTGCTAAGTTTTAATACATAGGCATCTCTTTTAATATGATTCTTCACTTAAATATTTTACTATCACTATAATCTGCAATGAAAAACCTTATGATATTCGTTGCATTCTGGATTACAGTAGGTTCGATTTTTTTTTATCCACGCAAGGGGAGGGGAAATGACAAATTTTTTAGCAGTATACGAGAAAGTTTAGGGGAGGCCACTCCCACTGGTTTTAAATTTTAGTACTAAGAAGAGTATGAAGATTAGTACTGCAACTTACAAATACATAAAGTCTTTGCAATGATGATAAACAATCCCATACGCATTGAATTGACTTAGAAAGGTCAACTAGAACCAAGTTAAGTCTATGATTAAAACAATGGATATAATTTGTTAGTAAAACCTTATTGTCTTTTATTATCCCATTAACTCCTGCATGCTTGCCGGGCACTACACAGGCACCATCATAAACCTTCCCGATACAATACTGAAAATTTACTCCATTTCATAACACTAATAATTGTTGGTGACAAACCGTCAGCGACCAATGTTTCTAATTCTTCAATGCATAAAAATTCTTCATGTGTGTTCCCATCATAGAGATAACGCACACCTATAGATAACTGTTCTTTCTTGCTTAAATCTTTGGTCTTGTCTGCAAGAATGGCAAAGTATTCAAATACCTGCGTCTCTTCAAATATTTTATCCTTTACCTCATCGGTCATTAAATCTAGAAGGTCATTTTGCACAGAATGGTATGTGTGTTTTGCGTTTCCAGGCCCGTGTCTTATTATTCGGGCATTTGGTCTTGTCTGCAAGAATGGCAATTTATTAAACTACCTGCATCTCTTCAAATATTTTATCCTTTACCTTATGGTGTGTGTGCTTTGCGTTTCCAGGTCCATGTCTAATTATTCGAGCAATAACTTCGTCGTCGTCTCCTACTTAGGCTAGAAGAGAAAAAAAAACCTACCACTTTTTTTATGGGGTCCGTAATCAATACTTTCAATTTCGATATATATGGCAGATGTAAGAAACAATGATCTCCTTTTCTAACACCAATCTTTTGCTGAGCTATTGTCAATAAAATTTCGAAAGACAGATTTCGTATATCTCGAAATATAATTAATAATAATTTAACATTTGCAGCGACTAGCTGTTCTCCCATATTATTAATTGCCTGTGGCTATGTTTGCAACTGGGCGGAAAAAATTGGCCAAGGGATTCTGCCAAAGTTTTATTTTTCGATGTCTCTCGAAAATAGAGGGTGGTGTGCTACCATTGATGGCGTATATAGGTGTCATAAGCTTTCATATGAAATAAAAATTGTCGAAATCTGTCCAGTGGTTGGAGCTGGGGGGGACAAAGTTTTTCCTTATAGAAGAATATGCAGTGAAGCAGTGTTTTCTATATTTCTTTAGAAAATGGACATTGATGAGCAGCAGGCGACCACTGATGACATAGTACCTAGATGTCATAAGCTTTGATATGGAAAAATGTCGAAATCGGTCCAGTGGTTGGCCTGGGGGATTATTCCTTCGGTTTTTCCAATTATTTTAAATACATAGGTGCCAGAGATCAATATTCAAGGAACGAAAGCCGAGATTAATCTTGTTCGGACCTTGTAACGTTCATGAAAGCTAATTCGAAGAAAGTTCTTGAAGAAAAGTATTATTATCCGTCCCTTCCTGTGTTTTGATGCTTCAACCATTAACTGTTTAAAAATTATAAGATGCCTTATTACACGCGTGTGAGTATTAGGATTCATTATAGTGCTTAGGAAGCCGAAAAATATAGTTGATTATTTGTTTTAATTTCTGTAAATCAATGTTAGGAAATTCTGCATTTTAAGCTACGAAGCTTGCATCTTTTCTAAATTGTCTCTCGTACCTTTACTCTAAGATTCGAAGCATTCTTTCTTTAAGATTTTCACGTCATTTCTTTGAGCTAGTCACTTCACTTGACATCTATATTAGCAGCTATTTAATCGGAATCTTATGACGTTGTCTATTCGATTCCCGCAGCTGACATGTAGATCTACTGATTATTAGCAGAGTATATATACTTGTCTCTACTGTGTCATTTAGAAGGAGGTACGGTCTGTAGGTCCTCTAAGCATTCTCTCCTCGGAGAGACTTCAGTGCCATGTAAGCTGTTACTGTACCTATAAGATGTAGGACGAGTATCAACCCTGTTAAATGGAAATGTGGTAATCTGTAAATATGTTCTTAAAGGTGGTCGTCTAATAAATGTCTCTTTTAACTTATACGATTCGTCATTTCTAAAATGCTCTATCTCATAGAAATTCCACTGCATACAATAAGCCAGGACGCTTTTAGCTTATTATCCAGCAGCCCTTCATAACTAGTGTTACTCAAGCTGCCTGTCTCTACTTTACGAGACTAACAAGTGATATTGGCAAACTCGCTTCCTGTGCCTAATAATCAAACTGAGAGCTTTTGCTATTACGTGACTTTTATAATAGTTTTTATCTAACAAGAATGTGCAAACGATGTATAATTAAGAATGGCGAGTCAAACTCGTCATACGAGTGCGAAGGGTTTTGTTCTTCAAAGGTTTAGTTACGAGGGAAATATAATACAATTAAGGGGACATACGACCCTTAAATCTCGAAAAAATGGTGGGAACTGTCAAATTCGATGCATTACATCTCTGAAACAATGCAATTCACGAACTCACTTTTTTTCTAGAAAAATATCTGTTCTTTCTCTTATAGTACGCACATTTTCAAACCTTTATATTGGCATCCATTTTTTTGAAAGAGTAATAAATATGGGTAAAAGTTTTTGAGAAAAAAATGAGATAGTCACCGAGCGCGCATGATTACGGATAAAATATTTGTCTAAACACAATATTTTGTGTATTTAAATAATACAAACAGTCTGTTTAAGAAACTGAATCTCAATTCATTAACATTTAAATTTAATTTCTATTTTATATACCAATTTACAACAAAAATATTAAAAATTGTTAAAGTTTCAATTTTTTTTACCCCTACCCCACCCCAAAAAAATACTTCCTTGGAGGAAAGATGTTCACAAACGTGGTTCAATTTGTAGAACATAGCGCAATACATATTCAGTAAAAATTTCATGTAAAAATATTCAATAGTGTTTGGGATATCGTGCGCGCAATATAAAAAAAACACGTTCTGAGATATAGGGCTTTAAAGATAGGCAGTATTCAATGTTTACGTTGAATAGCTGATACATTTTCCTTCATAACTTGCATAATTATGGGAATTTTTTTAATGCAGATTGTTTTAAATTGTTCAAAAAAGACAGAGGAATAATATATATATATATATAATGATATTTCATCATGGGGAGTGTACAGTAGTTATCTTAGTAAACAGGCAGTCGTTGAAGTCCAAATCAGTTTATTTAATTTACTTCATAACTTTCAGCTTGTTTTAAATATTTCTGAGTAATATCAAGCCGTGGTTTAAAATATAGACGCAAAGCGCAGTCACCGGCGACAAAGAAACAAGCCACGCCGAAGCGGGCGTCTGGTAGGAAGGTTACATGATTTTGAAAAGAGGAAGTTGCACCATCGCAGCGAGATTAAGTAGTATTGGAAAAGAGGGGAATCCCCGAGAGCGTTAGAGCGGTTGAAACTGGATTTCGGCGAGATAAAGTGACAGTTAATTGTGTGTTAGAGCTTATGTAGAAATAATTTTACGAATAAAATTTTGAGTAGCGTTTTTTAAAATTAAGAAAGTGTTTATTTATTACCTATTTTTTTTTAATAAAATGGAAAATTTTCGAGGTTTAACAGTCGTATGTCCCCTTAAACCCCGGTAGAACGATCCCTCGACTATAACTTTTCAAAATGGTCCCAAACGAACTCCTTTCCTCTAATGCATTTTCAAATCCTTGTGACGATCCTGAAAACCGTGGGATTCGGATACAATGAACGAAAATTTCCATTTTTTAAACTTTGTTTCAGCTCTTTTAATGAAAAACCATTACTTATTTTCATACATCAGAGAAATGAATGTAAGAGCAATTAATTTCCCTGATGAATTTTTTAAGGACAAATACTTATTTGAATTTATTATAGCCCATTACTACTTGCAATTTAGTGTAATTATGAGGGTAAGTCATTAAGTAAGTCGCAAAAGATAAGAACAGAATAATTTAGCATGATAATCACTCGTAAACAATTTTCTTTTCAACATAATCTCCGCCAGTGTTGATGCACTTATCCCATCGTTTTTGTGACGATACAGATTATAATATGGAACAATTTAAATTGGGTTGCTTTGCACAGTCAGAGTTGCATTAAGTAGCATGAATCATCTTCATCCAAAACACTTCCTAAAAATTTACATTTTCATCTTAAGATATAACGATCATCAATTTATTAGGTAAAAGCAAATGCAGTCAAACCCCTTTATAACGAACCCTCAATTTACCGACCCACAAGTTCGCTATAACCGGAGATTCACTGTATCCGAATTTTAAAGCATTGGCTACGCAAGATTTCATATAATCCTTAAATGCATTTTTGTTGTGAACAAATTAAGAAGGTAAGTCATTAAGTAAGTCACAAAAGATAAGAAAAATAATTTATCATGATAATCACTCGGAAACAATTTTATTTTTCAGCATTATCTCCACCAGTGTTGATGCACTTATCCCATCGTTTTATCAGCACCCGAATTGCAGCTGCATAAAATTCTTTGGGTTGCTGTCTCATCCACAGTAGAAATTCGTGTTGAACATCGTCTTCATCTCATCGTCATCATCATATGAAAATCGCTTGGGGCTAAGTCAGGGCTGTAAGGTGGATGCTGTAGCACTGACCAACCCGACTTAGCCCCAAGCGAGTTTCATCTGTTTGGTCCACTAAAACAGCATCTTGAAGGCAAACACTTTACAGATGATGACGACGTTCAACACGGAGTCCTACTGTGGATGAGACAGCAACCCAAAGAATTTTATGCAGCTGCAATTGTGGTCCTGATAAAACGATGGGATAAGTCCATCAACACTGGTGGAGATAATGTTGAAAAATAAAATTGTTTCCGAGTGATTATCATGATAAATTATTTTTTCTTATCTTTTGAGACTTACTTAAGGACTTACCCTCTTAATTTTTTCATCCCAGAAATGCATTTAAGGATTATACGAAATCTTGTGTAGCCAATGTTTGAAAAATCGGATACAGTGAACCCTCGATTATAGCGAACTTCTGGGTCGGTGAATTGAGAGTTCGTTAGAAAGAAGTTTGGCTGTATTTGTTTTTACCTAATAAATTGATGATCATTATATCTTAAGATGAAAATGTAAATTTTTAGGGAGTGTTTTGGATGAAGATAATTCATATTACTTAATGCAATTCTAACTGTGCAAAGCAATCCAATTTAAATTGTCCCATATTATAATCTGTATCTTCACAAAAATTATTATGTTAAGAAAGGCTATGCAGTTATGAAATATTAATTCCTTGGTAACTTTTTTCTGCGCAACACATCATTGAACAAACACATACTTATTTTTAAAAGGATAAGAAGAATGTTAAACTACCCATTAGGCAAAACAACAGCCAACTCGAATATTAATGCATCATATGCAGGATGTCCCTGAACTCATGGATCAAACTTTAAGGGTAGGTAAAAATACACCTAAAGAAGCATTTTTGCATAGCAATTTGAGGTCGAAAATCAAAAGTGTCGGCGGAAATACAAGAAATGCCGAGGAAATGAAAAAAAAAGCTTTCTATGTACATAACAATTACAGTGAGTTAAGGCTCAAATGTGCCACCACCAACATCCCGTCTAGCAAATTAATGGCGTGCCCTTTCGAAGATGACAGGTGTTCCACAAACATTTGTTACAGCGTGCAGAGTCAATTGGAATCTCAAAGGTGAGTGGCTTGAGGTGTTCCCATAAGGAAAAACCGATACTTGGCCACAATATACGCCATCGTAATCGATACGTGGCCACAATATACGCCATCTTAATCGATACTTGGCCACAATATACGCCATCGTAATTGATACTTGACCACATTATACACCATCGTAATCGATACTTGGCCACAATATACGCCATCGTAATCGATACTTGGCCACATTGCATCGACACATGCAGGGCTTTGTCATTGTTGATGGGCGAACGCTTCAGCATTTAATTGAACCAAACCATTCCTAGCAAGACTTTGGCACAGTGATTTAAATAAAAGGCTTGTTTTCATCTCTCCGGCATTTCTTGTTTTCCGACGACACTTCCCCATGCGCACATCACCCACCCCACGCTATAAAAAATGCTTCTTTATCTGTACTTTACTTTTACTTAAAGTTTCCCCATGAATTTAGGGACGCCCTGTACAGCACTATTAGAAATTTAAATGGGCGATATTTCTTCCTCTTCGCAACTAAGACTTCTGTGAGTGACACTTTTGTTCAGTAGTTAGCTACTGTCACACTAACAGAAAAGTTGCATTTCACGCCAACAGAAAAGTCGTATTTCACGCCAACAGAGAAGTTGTATTTCACGCCAACAGAGAAGTTGTATTTCAAGCCAACAGAAAAGTTGTATTTCACGCCAACAGAGAAGTTGTATTTCACGCTAACATTTATAGTTGGTGGCAACTAGTGTCGAGCTAAGAGAAAAGTATCGAGCAAAGTGTTAGTTATGGATATATAATATGCCGCAAATTTTTGAACAATTATCTTATATTTTTTTAAGAAGTTGATTTTATAACATTTATGCTTGATAGATGAACTGGAAAGGGATTGGTTTCGTTAAATTTGTTTGGCGGAAAAGCAAGGCACTTCAATTCAAGCATCGCTTAATTCTATGTTTAAAGATATAAATAAAAACTAGTATAATTTAATAAAAAACGTAAAACCGAAACAGATAATTGTGTATCAAGGACTAAATTTGAGAAATGTAAAACTGTATGAAGAGATTTAAAAATAAAAAAAAATAACACGTGAGTAAAAATGACACTAACTAAACATTATTCGAGTAGATATGCTTAAAGAAGTTTGCTTCCTACAGAAAAAACAATATATTTAAACAAAGATATGCTAAAATGGTGTGCTCCTATGAAAACTAAAAAGTTTAATTTGAGAAATTGTGGAAAGCAAATCGAGTAAGTCTGCCAGGAAAAGATTACTTCCAACAAATAAAACAATGAACTTAGGGATAAAATGCTATGCTCCTGAAAAAAACCGAAAACGTTAACGTTGGAAATTCTGGAGAGCAAATCACACAAATTAAGACAAAATAGGAAAACATATGGTGTTTTAAATAAAGAGTGAAATATTAGTAAAAATGCTACTGTTAAAAAAAACTCCGATAACGGAAAATTTCTTATCGTTCGAAGAGTTTATGTTTTCGTATTAGCAGATGTTGATAAACGCACGAGTTTGCTTATTTCGCAATCTGTTGAAAACTGTGTAGTGCGGGCCATTAATTTCACGAAACTTATTAAGAATCAGAGTATCTCAATTATTATATATAAAATGAAATCGTGATGAAAAGGAAGACAATTATTCAGAAACAAAATTTTCCAGTGCACAACATTTATTATACACTTTGATACGACACACATTTTTTTCGATCTCACAAGCGACATAAAATGTTATTTTCTCTGTAATATAGATAGGTTATAGACAATATTACAAACGGAATCTGTTTCAAAACTGGAACATCAAATTCAACGAAAATATTCACTGCTCTTTTTTTCCATATTTATAAATCTGTGCGCGATTCACTTTCTATAGTTTCATATGGAAGGATTTCTACGCTGTTACTTTCATGTAACAAAGAATTTCGGAAAGCTCTCTCGTTCCAATCTGCAGGCTTTGGTAGGGACACGGGACAGGCTGCTTATTACTTTTACCAAACGGGACAGGCTGCTCATTACTTTAATCACATGGAACAGACTGTTAGCCTGTGTGCTATTTCTCACTTTTTAGTACTTTGATCATATGATGTACCAGAAAGTTTTGTGAGTTAAATTTTAATATAAATCCCACACCGAAAACTTCCGTGAATTTTACCTCTTGAAGTCACTGGTGTATCTTTCTTCGTGTGATACGTGGGAAAATTCTGTTTACTTCAGCACAAGAAAGACTTTCCTGGTTCACTTTACATTACCTGAGACTACAAGAGAGAGAGAGTTTCTGATTCTTCACTGAAACCACGAGAGATTCGCTCTTCTTCATTTTCATATCTTCACTGGACACTTCCCTGACTATAATTTTACGAAGAAAGCTTGCTTGACCATCTCATTACACTACAACTCTTGAACTCAAAGCCAGAAGCTTATTTGTTTGGAGGATATGTCATACAGCTTCATTACATGGTTCATAAAAAGCAACGAGACGTCTTATATTTCTCTACGACTGACACCTGCAGATGAGTTTTTAGCTAAAGCAAGGGTGAATCTCTCTGTATTTCGGGATATTTCACATAGATTTGCAGCACAGCGGTTCTTTGAAGACAAACCAAGTCCTTTGTGACGCAAAGATCCCTTTTTGTCTCACGTGCGCCG
>BGPR01016870.1:0-33682 GCA_013235015.1 Araneus ventricosus | reverse complement strand
GTAAATTTCGGACTACATGCAAACGAAATCTCCTTCAAGAACGATAAGTTTACGAATGGCATTGGCAACTGTCTCGGTACTCCAATGGTTAACATAAAGCCTAGTTGCAAATCTCTTACCAACTCGATGCGATGCGTGCGCACATCTTTGTTCGTTTATTCTTAATTTTTAAAAGAGTAAATATAACTTTGCTACACCTTGTATTTTAAATAAAGTTATTACGCAAAAACTTATTTCACTGGACACTATACAATTTTTAAAAACTGAGCAACAATAATTTGTTATTCCTAGTGCGAGAACTAGTAATAAGCAGCAATATTATATAAACCAATTTTTGAGGAAACTTATCTCTGTACAGCAAGAAATCCAATTTTATTCATTTTTCATTCAAAAACTGGCTTATAGCTTCATTGCAGCGTACGGTACATGCGAAAAATCCATGCTAATTACTGCAAATAAATTCCAGTTTAGATGGTATGATACTGAAATACACACAACATATATAATGGAAACCGAATAAAGGAAAGTATGTTTTAATTTTATAACCACAGGGTTATATAATATCACGACTAACAGCATTTCAAATTGACGAGTGAATAGCAATAAGATGTCGTTTCTCATTTCCTCGTTCTAGACATTCAAGATTTAGTTCATTTTAAAATTTTAATTAGAAGTATTCGAAACTATCATCAACGTTACAATGAAAGTGACTGAAAAATTATATATTTACAAGCATCTGAAATGATCAAATGGATAATCAAAGAATTTTGTATAGTCAAAATGTTCAACTTCCGAGGGGTCGACCTTGGTAACCTGGAGACAGAGGCTCGAGTTCGGGAAAAATCTGGTTTCGAAACCTGTTTCCATCAAAGATCCACTATATATGTGGCCCTGCTGCACGTTAAAGAGGGACATTCACTACTATTCCAGTCCACTTTTTTTGGATCTCAGCAGCAAAAACCCTTCGTCAATGTCAGAAACCAACGAGAAATTGCGTAGACCAAGAGAAAAGTTGGAATTCCATCTGTGTTGGACATTCATTCAGCCCACTACGCCATAAAAGTGAAATACGATAGACGGTTATGGGGAACAGAGCCTCTCTCACAAAAGCGGAAACCTCCAATTGAGGGAAGGGAGTGCGGGTGGGAGTCATTCTGCGGAAATCAGAGGGCAGACCCGTTTTGAAAGCGGGGGAGTGTAGGAGACGCAGTAGCCTAGGGGATTGGGTTCCCGTAGGTGCGGTTGCCACAGTCCGACCTGTGAATGACCCAGAAAATTTTATGGTCTGAAAATGGAAACGGTCTGCTAAGAAGCCCTCCAAATGGATTGGAACAGATCGATGGTGAATGTCCAGCTTAAAACCGACGTGACCGCTGATGCAGTGTGGAAGTTTCGAGAGGGGTTTGCTGGCTTAGGTATCCTTAATATAGCTTCAAAACGGGACGCAAGTCTAATCAAGCGATCGACCCTATATTAGAATAATTCAACCAAGGAATCAGGAGGAAAACCAAAGATAACCATATTACTCTCTTATTTATAATGATATTTCACTGAAGGAGGAAGCATATTGTAAAAAAAATCAATAATAAACCTTTTACTTTTATTTTCCTATCCTTCTGATAAGCGTTGAATCTTGGTGGCTCTATTCGTTAAAAAGGGTGTAAAGCATAGAAGTGCCACCTTACCAACAAATGGTGAACTTAACCTTTAAAAGCCCGATTTTTTAAAATTGATTTTAAAATGTTTTTTGACTTTCATTTCTTGAATAAAACATGGAAAAAATACTTTGAAAATCCTATTATGTTTTAAGTATGGTCAGTGGCGTAGCCCGGGTGGCATTTCGAAAGGGATGGCAAAATGAGAAATGTAGGAAAACAATTTTACGACTAAGAAAAGCAGCGACACTAGCTCAATTATCGTGTACATAAAAAAATGATGAAATTGATTCGTATATTTCGCCTTTTGTTGTTAAATTGCCGTTATATGAAAGAAACACTGGTGGTGGAAGCGCAATTCCTCAACCTATCTGCAGACATTGAGGGTGTCGAGCGACGTATTATGTCCTAATAAAATATTTTTCTTTCTATTTACTATTATTAGTTTTAAGTTGTAACCTGTAAAGGAAAGGGGGCATATTGCAAGTTCGCACCGGGCAGCAAAGTTGCAGCTAAGCCACTTAGTATGGTATATAGCTAAAAAACAATTTGTTACCAATTGGCAACACTGGGCCTTACTTCAGAAAAAAATTTCCTTGATAAAATTCTGTAATATTAAACGGAAATGAATTTTAATAACTAATAATACGGATAAGGAATTTAATTCACCATTGTAGAATAAATTATGATATTCTCAAGCGTACAAATAAAGCAAAAAAGATGCAGCCTCGAGTGAAAAATATTAATTTATTTTTAATTTTTTATCAGCTCTCAGGCAGCCATGACGTAAATTGATTTAATAACATTTTTCAGTATGTATCCTACTGGCAACAACAAGCATTAGAGCTTCAGCCTTATTTTCAAGATTTTAGAAGATAAAATTGGGTATGATGCTTGAGGAAACACTGGGCCAAATATCCTCACGTTTGGTTTATGAGTTAGTTATGTAAAAGATGTATCAGTTCAAGTGCTTTTGAGTCTTGTTGTCGGAACACTGTGAGATATTGATTGCTAACAAGCATAATGGGACTTCATTTCGGAATTTTTACATACATTCATTTAACTTGATTTGTTTCAAGTTTGTAAAGTTGAAATTTTGAAATAGACTTTTCACTCACTTTTTGATGTGCTTGAGTATTGAAATTTTCAATAGTTTGGTGCTCTCGATGATAATACGCTATTTTAATATTTTCAGAACTTAATAATAAGTTAATCGATTAATTTAATTAAATTTGCATTCCATAGGTGTGACGCCACTTGGTAGTGAATTTGGGACAAAACTGATTTGAAGTTTAAGATTCCATTATGCTTGTAATAATGAATTATAAATTAAAAACTAGAAGTAAAAAATAATTAAAATTTTTAAAAAAGCGACTTTTTATTACGCTAAAAAACTGTGGTTTTTTTTTTCAAGTTTTTGTATATGAATTTATTCCGAAATAGGTTCATGAGCAATTGTTTCAACTTTTAAGTAATCAACATTCGCAAGTAAAAATAAAATATAAAAGAAAAAATAAATGTCCTTCTTATTCTTATAATTTCTTCTGCTTTGAAGGCAATATTTGAAGAAAATGTATTAAAAATATTTTTTTTAAAACTGACAATCTATGTAAATTGAAACTCATGCGAAGTAAAAAAAAATCTTCGATCTCTCTCTTAAATTTTTACTACCTTTATAAGTTGAATGAAATGCGTAATAATAGTAGAATTTAAAGGAGACACAAATCAGCGAAACTGTAGCAAAATAGTTAAATTTATAGCAAAATAAATTTTGATAATTAATTTTGGTTCAGCTATTCACCAACTTAATTAATGTTAATCTTGATAAATTAGTCACATATGAAACACCAGGAATAGTTTTCGGTTACTTTTCAGTTTGAAGAACATTTTGGGATATATCCTATTAATTCTACAACTGACAAATATTCACAAATCCTAAATCTTTAGGTTTCTTGCCATGAAAATTTATAGCAGAGCAAGTTTTCAGAAAATTATTTTCCTGTATAATTTCTGCATATCCTACTTCTAAAGCAATGATTCTTGATCAACTCTTAGAAATTCAATCAAATATAATGATGCTATAAGTAAATATAGATATAATAAAGTAGTTTTCAGTATATAAATATAATTTTCAATTATAAATGTAATATTAATGAAGTTCAGTTATTTATTCTACGGGTAATTACATAATCTTATTTTATTATTCAAAGCGATAAATACTTTGACTGATCAAAAGAAGAAGAAAAATTCACTAGTATAATTTTATAATCGCCTTCGTTAACCCCTTCTTTGTCGGATTTTTTTTTCCTCGAATCTCCCGACAAAATGATTATGTTTTCCATTCAAGGTGGGAAATCTCACAGCGAAAACATGAAGAAAGTAGGATTGTTTGCGCCATCTCTTAGCAACATTCAGAAATACAAAAAAATAATCACGAAATATAACGAGACGTGTAAATAGCGACGAATTCATTTTCAACGATGCAATATTTCTCTTCGTCGCATGATATGCGACGCCGACCAAGAAGGGGTTAACTCTCTAACTGCTTATCCCGCGATTTCCGCGAGTCGAAAGTAAGTCAACTCTCTGCTGCATCTTGCAATTTTCGCAAGCTATTGTGTTTACTTAGAACTATTACAGCATTGAATCGTATTATACTAATAAATCCTTGCACATAAATAAAATACGTTTGGTTCAACCGTATTTGAACATGTTTGCGAACGTTGCATCTACTTAGAGATTTAAAAAAATTCGACAGTCAGAGGGTTAACTGTTTTGAACGATTATGAATTTAAAACTTAATATGAGATCTACTATATAGCATTTTGATCATGGCTAAGAACTTTTTTGGATACTATGTGATAGGATAGGAAGAAAAAGGTTAACAAGTAAAATGCACTATGCGAGAAAAACGTATTTAAAGTTTTGTCAGTTTCATTCAGGGCCAGATTTTCCATAGGGCGAACCTAGGACACTTGCCTAGGACGCAGAAGTTGGGGAGCAGATGCAAAAGAAATAACAACCAAATATTTACACATTTTTAAGTTTTATTTTGAAAAGGTCATATAAAATGACGTTTCTGAAATTTACATTCGTTACATTAAATATATTAAGCGATACATTTTTTGTCTACTATGGACACTTAGCTTCTTTGATTTGAAATAGATTTAGTAAGATCTATCCACTTCCTATCCACCATGACAATTCAAGCATTTTCACTGACAAAAGCCCGAACGAAGATCTAGTAGGCATAGTCAGAAGATTTCAAGAAATTCGATGGAGTATTTTTGCATGTGTTAAAGATATGTTATTTCATAGTAATGATATATTATTTCATAGTAATGATATGTTATTTCATAGTAGTGTAATTTTGAATAAAAAAGTTAATGTGTTTCGAAGATTATAAAGGTTGTATTAAGTTTATTAAAAATAAATTACTGTATATTAACTTTTTCAAGAGGGGACGCAGGATATGCTTCGGCTTAGGATGCAGAAAGGTGTAAATTCGACCCTGGTTACATTCCATTCAATTCCATGTAAAAAGCAGGTTTTCGACGTATAAACACCGTCGTAAATAAATACTGTTTGATAACTAACCCTCTTTCTACCCAGACGGTGCAATTTTTTTTTTTAACAAACGAATATTTACTTTGAAATCCTAAACATTGTTTTACGACTTAATACTGTCTACTCCAGGTAGCACAACATGATGCACAATATAGTACAATATTGTTCAATATTATATGATATTGTACATTATTCAATATTGCGAATATTGTTCAATATTATATGATATTGTACAATATTATACAATATTGCGAATATTGTTCAATATCGTACAATAACGTGCAATATCTTTGTACTACTGGGGACGTAAAAGAGGAGATTTTAAAGGTACAGAAACCGTCAGAACCCTAAAATTGATTTTTAGACCACTAACCTCAATTCTTCTCAGCCTGTCACATATTTTGTCACAAATTAATTTCGCAATCTTTCATTTGTATATCGTTATGAATCGATTTAACAAAATTTCAGATGTGCACATTTCTAGTTCCTTTAAACGGTTAATACTGATACAATCCATAGCGAAAATATTTACTAAAGTCGTAAGATACTTAAAAAAAGGAGCTAAAATGAGTTTAAATACATTTGGAGGATTCAAAATTTCATCATCAATTTTTTTTAAAAAATAGAAATACTGTTTTTTGCTTCTGTCAGAATTTCACTACTGTGAACCAAATGAGATTTTTTTTTCGTTGCAATTTTTTTTATTTTTTGAAATCATATAAGACAAAGGTTCTCAACCTGTGGTACGCGTACCCCTAGGTGTACAATAAGGACCAGTTGGGGGAACGCGAAATCAAAGTCGGTAATGGCGGACACAAAAAAATATAAAGGATTAACAAATTTACAGTATTTGGTAAAAGTGAAAGTTGTGCTAGTCTAAAACCTACGCTCACAATAAGAAAAAAGAAAGCAAAAGAAAACCTGGTAAATGATTGATATTTTGTCTTCGCCAGCCCCGATTATGCACGAATCATCAGTGTTCGCAAAAGCTGTAGCTTCACTAGGAGCCAGTGTGGTATGCTTTTTCTTTTTGTTCTTCTAGTTTAGGCTTATCGAGAACAATCCGGAATCCTCTCAAAGATTATTCTTTGACGTTTTTATTAAAAGCACGATTAAACGCAAGCGTCATTAATTGCTCGATTGGGATGCATAATGAATAACGACTGTTCATATAAATCGAGCTTTGTGTTTCTATGGGTGCTCAATTTGATTGGTTTGGTTTGTATTGTGGCACAAAACTAGTGTTTGTAGGCTATGCGTGCTTAATTTGAAGTGCTTATCTTCAGAGTGACTTCAATTCGATATTGTTTGATTTCTCAAAATGGACAAGTGGTTGAAAACTGGACTCTTAAGGGATTGGCATCTAGAACTGATATTCGATTTGGCAGCTATGGAGGTAACTGTGGATCAGCAAGATGATAATCATGAAGTTCAAAGGCCGACTGATTGGCCTGTTCAGGTAAGAAATAAAATTGACTTTATTAAAAAAAAAAACTCAAAACATCAGTGCAGCGATTCTCAACCTGTGGGGCGCGCCCCCTGGGGGGGGCGTGCTAACACTACATGGGGGACGCGAGCATATCGAAGAGAAAATATTATTTAAAAAATTGATTAATTTACTGAAAGGAAAGTAAAACAAAATACATTCCGACTTAATAAAAAACAAAATACACATTTACACTGATATAATACACTTATAAATAGGATTGTATCAGTACTGCACATTGATAATAATTAACATTTCAATACTAAATAAAAATGCATTATTAGTTAATAAAAATACAATATTATTGTATGAAAGGGGTGCGATGAAAATCATGGTTGAAAATCGGGTCGCAAACATAGAAAGGTGCAGAAACACTGCATCAGTGCGCCTCCGAAGAAGAGAAGATATTCTAACGAATACTTAAAATATAGATTTTCCGTCACAGGTGATGAAGATTGTCCAAAACCACTCTGCGTTGTTTGTGGAGAGATATTGACATGGGCAGCCTACATACTACGTTACTTTTGCACACAGAAGTGAGATGGCTTTGGCGAGGAAATGTACTCTCAAGATTGTTTGAACCGAGACATGAAGTTCATATGTTTTTTGAAGACTACTCTTTTACTTTGAGCTCGAAATTTTATGAAAAGTGAATGGTTGCAGCAGCTTGCGTACTTATCTGACATTTTTTTTCAGAAATAAATAAATTTAGTTTAGGATAGCAGAACCATTCCATAGCCATTTTTAAGGTAGCTGAAAAAATCGAGTCTATGGTTAAGAAACTGAATTTTTGGGAATCCTGTATAAAAAAAAATCAGTATGAAGCTTTTGAGACACTTAACAGCTTTTTATCTAAATTAACAAAACAAGTAAAAATTAGTATAGTAGCACATTTAAAAGAACTTAAGTTGTCATTCAGACAATATTTTCCGAAGCTTATTGATGCAAATATGTGGATTTTAAATTAATTCAACGAAGCGTTTTTTCAAAAGGCTGAAAAATTAACAGTTTCTGAAAAAGAAAAATTAATTAAACTTTCCACTGATTCTTCATTAGAATCTGAATTAAAAAAAAAAATTTGATTGACTTCTGGGTAGAAATGTGAAAGATTGTAAATGTAATATGCAAAGCTTGAAATTGTATGATATTGGTGCTAAAGGATGAATACAAATAAAAATACAATTTTTACTCTCACTTAAGTTATTACCTATCTTTTCTAGACTACCTAGAAGAAAATAGGTCTATAGTGGAAGAATTGCTGAAATAAATATATAATAGCATTGTGACATTAATAGAAAGAAAAAAAGAGATCAAGTTTTGATTAAATTTTTTTTATTAACATATTTAAACTTTTACCTGCCAGCTTTAAATTACTAATATTCCAGAATATTGAAATAACAGAGATTGTTCAGATGCACACAACCAACACATAAAAACCAAACAAAAATATACACATTAATACAAAAACGCTGCAGACTTTAAAATTCCAAAAGATACTAAGAAAATAAGAAATTGATAGAAAATAGAGAATTTGAGAGAGCTCTGTAGAAAATATACTTAACGTTGCACTACTGGTCACGATCTTGCTGTTTGAGAAGGATTTTATTTCTTTGCGCTGATCTAGTGCTCTTGGAATGATAAGAAGGAAATTTCAATTGGTTGGTGAAAACGCTTTTATTGCAGCTGAACTGGTTTCGATGAATTAAATACAAAAATTAAATGGGTGGTGAAAATGCAGATTTAACTGACATTCAGTTCATACTTAGCTCAATGAGCTCTGTTTCTAAAAAACGCTGCTCACCATGTTGCTTTCACATTACCTCCTCACACACCATTTCAGTGGCACACAGTCGTTACCGTCGTTCTGAAGTGGCCCAAGACAAAGGTTAGTCGGTTTTTCTCTCACATCAACGCCTTGTATAATTTCCACAGTGATTTTTTTACGTAAACTTTGCATGTCATCTTTCGCATTTTTCTCCACATCATTCAGCTGAATTATTTTATGGCTGTCAACACGCCTGAGAGGACGAGAACCGAATAATAAAAATTACCGGAACTCGAGACCTCCAGGGTGCGACCGTTATGTTCAGTTTTTCAAAAAGCAATACATTCTAGACAAAGGAATCACACCCAGCCAGGTGACGCGCAGACCAGTTAACACACAAAAACCTCCGTCGTTAAAAATGACGAGAATATAGTTCCGTCAAATAAAAGTGATTTATAATTTAATAAGCATTGAAACATTAAAAGAAATTACATAAAAAGTAAAAGCAATTAATAATTAAGTTAATTACTACAAAAATAAAAATGATAAATTGGGATATTTAATAAAACTGTAAAAAATTCCGTTGAATTTAAAAGATTGCCACAAGATAGGAAAGAAACTTTGGTGGCGAAAATATAAATTATTTAAAAGTACTGGTAAAGCCGAAAAATGGTGTAGTTGCATTTTTGCAATCTAACAAAGTGAAAGAAGAGTACCAAGAACTCGCTGTTAAAGCAATAAAATATTTATTACCTTTCACGAACACAGAACTTGTGGAAAGAGCACTCTCGTCTTATACATATATTAAGAATAAATATCGAAATAAGTTTGACGCAGCTACAGACATGAGATTATATCTTTCTTCATTTGAACCCAATTTTATAAAACTCAGCTCCATGAAGCAAGCTCAAGGATCGCATTGAAATTTTCTTGCACTTGAATAACTGATTATTACGAAGTGTAATTTTTAGCTAACGTTATAAATTAACGTGAAATTATTACAATACTGTTTTTATTTGTTTTGCCGTTTAACTAATACTATTTTAAAATTGGGATAAAATATAAAATTAAATATAAGTCCTGTAAATTCCATTAATTCGCGTTATCAGACTCTTAATCTTACCTAAGCCCTTAACATCATTGATAAAAACTTCTTTGCATAGACGGATGGGGGGTATGACAGTAGGGGGTAAGCGAAAATGAAAAGACTAATCAAGGGGTACGCGACCCCTGATATTAGAAATATCTAGTGAGGATCCAAAAGTTTCACCTGATTACAAATTATACATTATATTCTGATAACTGATGATATTTCATATTTGCAAACTGAAATTTATGCATCTACTCCCAAATTTCTAAACCTGATTACCAATTGCATATTATATTCTGATAGCTGATATTTCATATTTGCAAACTGAAATTTATATATCTACTCCCAAATTTCTAATCAGCTCGCTGCAGAATTTCCTGGATTTCTACATGAAGTCGAATCGGCATCCTGACTGAGAAGGCTATTTTTATCTGTACCATCAGATCCTCCTTTAAATAATTACAGACAAAATATTCTCATTTGTTTCATTTGTTTTGGAAAGGTAATTAATCGCCAGGTTGATGAAAATGACATTTTGGCTGTCGCTAAGTGCGTGATTGGCGATGAAAAGAAAACATTTCCCGTGTTTCTTTCTTGATCTTGTTGGGCATTCCTTTCTTTTGTTGACGCTTTGCTGACTCTTCAACGCCAGCGGATCAGGTTAACCATGGCAAGACGACATAAAAACGTTCGGCCACTTTAGAAGCAATCAGCCAAGTCAGAAGAACTTAAAGGAGCTGATACCGGAGAAGACTTTACCCGATGCCAAGTATTCCTGGCATCATCAAAGACAACGACTCTACCTTCATTTCTCAGCCAGTTTCAAAATCTTTTTTTCTTTTCGGTGGATGTGATCCTTCTTCTTCGGCTACTTCTGACTGCTTCACTGGCAAAGCTACTTGTACGGAATCCATGGATCATTTGGCGTAAACAAAAATCACATACAAGATTGAGGATATTCTTTTTGTGTAACGCCATCAGGTTTTTTCCCTCCTTACAAATTACTTTTTCTTCTTAGATACAGTGGCTTCGCCCAGATCACCACGCGTTCTCGATTATACTAACTTTTTCTGAAGTTTTCTATCAATGGCATCGCTACTTGCTCTGAATCCATGAATGATTTGGAGTAGCGGGAGTTGTATCAATCTGCCCCATACTAGAGGTATATTGATGCACAAAGAAATATCGAAAATAATGATAGTTAATAGTTCTGGGATCAAAGCAAAATTTGTTTTATAAATAAACTTTATATTCCAAATCAAGGTTTATAAGTTTATCAAAGTAACAAACTTTTATTTAAATCAAAATTCAACATTTTTAATGGGACTGGAAAAATGAAACAATAATGCCTCTGAAAATAATTTATCTCGACAAATAATAAAGGAGAATGTGTGTGTATGTAAAAATACTTTGGAGGGAGGAATGTGTATATCGAATCCGTTTTCTGAAATTTTAATTAATTAAAAATTGAGGGAAATTTTCGCATTCTTCCTTGATAACTTACGAAAATAATATAGAACAAAAATAATTTTCACACCATCTGAAAATGCAAAAAAATTATATTTTCGATGATATTAATGAAGTTGCCGTACAATTTTTTTCTCAATTTTAATAAATTCGTTAAAAAATATTTTAAACTTAATTTACAACAATAATTTTCATCTTTGCAACGAAATTCAAACCGTTTTTAATGTTTAAACAAATACTTAATTGCGTGTTTATCTTAGATAGTTCATTTTTATGTTTTTTTTTTCATTTCTGAAGACGATTTTGCAAAGTAGTTGCGGTTAAGGCGCATTGATACACACAGAAGATGAGTATCAATGTGCCCCGGAGTCAACTGTATCAATCTGCCTCAAGAGACTTTTTAATTAAAACAAGTGATCACGCAAAATCAACGCTAAACAACCTCAAAACTTAATATAGTTCAGAAAAATAAATATTTTTTCCTACCTTTGGAGCATATTCCCTGGCAGGAGAACGTAATTTGTGAAAGAAAATCACACAACACGTACTTAACCCTTTATTTACTGAATTTACTTACTAGCAACTTTTTAATTTTGTTTTTTAATCATTAGATAATTTTTGTATGTAGAATAACCCTGGGAATGAGGAAAACACTTTTTTAATTAATTAAAATTGCTTAATTAATTTAATTAATAATTGAAAAATTTTACTTTCTGCCTTCAGCTGCCATTTACTGCTAGTTATTGAAACTCCATTCTCCGTGTTCTTGTGAATACTGTCAGGAAAAACGGCCATATTGCGAAGGTATGAACATGATTAAAGCAGTACTTTAAAGTACCGTCAGTAGATAAAGGGTTAAAGTAAAATTTACTTCGACTAGAAGATTAGCGGTTTGATTCATTTGTAAATTAACTTTTAACTTAACACGGCCGAAAAATATACCGTATGCTGAGGGTTACAGTGGCATATATATGAGGAGATGTGAACATCTTGAACCATTCCAATCATCAAAATTTATGGACTGTATTAATGTTCCCTCGTATCAATCTATCCCAACTCCCTTATACAAAAATCACTGAGGATATCCAAGGATGGGCAAAACCTTACATATATTTTTATTAATAAGCTATTTTTTCCTTTCATTCAATTGATTCCCACTGTAGTGAACTTATTTATATAGAATTTTCTTTAAAAGTGAAATTTCTTAAAAATCCCAATGGAACTCCTATTCAGTTCCATGCATGTTACAGCCTTAAGCGTTTTTTGCCAAGCTATTAGGATAGGGGAATACGTATTAGACAGATAGCTTATACATAAGACGCTGTTCATTTAAGAATAAAATGGAATAGTCATGTTGAATGGAGATTTTGCGATGGCATGTAGGACCACAGTGGCCTGGTGGTAAGAACTCGGTTTCCGGATTGGAGGTTTACATGAACGAGACCAGATACCACCGAAGATCCTTCGTGTATATGGACCCAGTGCACATTAAATCCGCCGTTGAGGGTCGAACGACCTCAGATTGATGTGGTGTGGAAGCGTGCAAAGAAAGGTGTTCTCGTCCTCTGATTATGAGAACTCAGTTTCCGGATTGGAGGGTTACATGAAAGAGTTCAGATGCCACCGAGGATCCTTCGTGTATATGGACCCAGTGCACGTTAAATCTGCCGTTGAGGGTCGAAAGACTTCAGACTGATGTGGTGTGGAAGCGTGCAAAGAAAGATGCTCTCGTCCTCTGATTATGAGATAAGACCTAAAGTAATCTTCGTGTAGTATCAAAGTGGGCGTTAATCGAACTAAACTGAACTATGATAATAGGTCTCATGAAAACAAAATAGGTTTAACATTCATTTTGAAAATGTAGACTAAATTTAGTATATCTAGTATTTAAAAAAATTTGGGAGTGTTATGCCTTCGACTTTCTCGTATTCTTCCACAATATGGCAGTATTTTTTTTTCTTTTTTGGTTAGCTCTGTAGTATCGTTATGAGAGCATTTTGGAATGGTATTTCTTCTATTGGACCGATTTGATAAAATTTGATGCAAATCTGCAAATTTAGTGTAAAAACCATGTACTAAATTTCATTTATCTGGCTCGTTGCAGCTTTCAGTTTTTGTTTACACGCACACACAAAAAAATAGATAGATAAACATACAGCCTACTGGACCTGGTCCAAAATTTGATACAAGTCTACAGTGTTGATGTTAAAACCACATAAACAATTTTCATTCTTCTGGCTAGCTGAATTTTTGAGTTATCGTGTTCATATACTGACATACAGACAGTCTTCCGCTTTATGAATTTTACACAAAATTTGATGCTGGTCTACAAATGTCATTACCACATACCAAATCTCATCTGTTTAGTCTTGTTCCGTTTTTTGTTCACATACATACAGACGCAAAGACAGATATGTTCCTAAAAGGCGTGTTTCAGATTCAAGGAGGTCTAAAAGGTAAAGAATCATCAAAATATCGAGATCGACAATTACAATACTTTGTATACTTGGTATAATAAAAACTGAAAAAGCAAAATCAGAAGCTTTAATGCATTTTAATCTATAGCATAAGATATACATGTTCATGTGACATTATAAAATCGATGGCTGTCTAGTGAAAACCTCCTAATCATATTTGTATATTTTTAACAAATTTAAAATTATAATTTTTAAAAAAATTGGTTCGAAATTAAAATAAATCGGTTTAGGAAGTTTATAGGTGCCTTTGGATCAAAGCCGCCCCTGGGCTATAGAATAATTAGCCCATTGGATAAAACAGCCCTGAAAAGACAGAAATCAGTGATTGGAATTATTTTGAATAACACATAATGAAGAGTTATATGAAAATGTTTCTATTCTGGCAAATTCTGCAATAGAGTTTGAGTTATATGAAGCTTTTTCTAATGCATAAGTTTGAATTAATAAAAAAACTAATATATTTGAAATACAAATAAATAAATTTATTATCTATAATAAAAAGTGTAAAATTTTCACTAACGTTCTAATAATTTTGAATAACACTATAGTTTCAAGTTATTCATTAAATTTAAAGCCGCAAATTTTAATATCAGTTTCCTTGTCACATTCCTTCCTAGTAGTGCATTTTCTCTGTGCACGTTTTCTTTATGTCAGCAATAAATAGAACCAAGGGGGAACAGAAACAAAATGAGCAACAAAGAAATCGCTGCCAGTAACATAATTCATCCGACGACCTCAAGAGCTAAGTAACACTATTTCTGAGATGTTACCTTTCATTCCTCTGAGAGTGTTGGCGGCTTCATAACAATCTCTTTCTGCTTTTATGATTGATCTGCTTTAGATTCTCTTCTTCATTACATTTTTTGGCGCATTATCGCCAAATCTGGCTCTTGACCCTACACAGATGAGCGATTCCTAACCTTGTAATATCTAGGACACAATTTCTCATGCCAGTTTTAATTGCAAGCACTATCCAATGCAATTTGGTATTATAATTTATTAATATCGAATACTTTTTGTATTGCATATATATATTTGCCCATTTGTAAGGGTGACATATTATTTTTACATCAACGCATGTATATTCTCTCTCTTTATTTCAGATTCAATAATTATGTTTTACCAACTTTTTTTGTGTGTTTTCTCCTCCCCATAGAGAATACTCCCCTGGTTGAAAATTACTGGTGCATGGAATGAATTTCAGATTTTATACAGAATGTCCCAAAGATTTTGGCGGAATTTTTTAAAATCATTTAAAAAAAATTTAAGAAATTGGTGTACTAGACTAGTTTGCTCTTTTAGACTTGTCAAAGAGTCGGGGGTTTTTTGTTGTTGTTTTTTTTTTTACACAAAGGGTTAAAATTCTCACCAATAGATGGAATAATAAAAATATCCAAATTTTATAGTTTTAAGATATCCCAACAGGCAACAAGCAGTGACTGCGTGCTGATAGTACGTCCTTCTAAGGACTTATGAAGAAAGCCGCACTCATATACTTAACACTGCCAAGACCCAAGCTACCGTACCGAAGATCGGACATGATTTGACGAATTCTCTCTCTTTATTTCAAATTCAATAATTATGTTTTACCGCCTTTTTAGTGTTTTTTCTCCACTCCATGGAGAACACTCCGCTGGTTTAAAATTACTGGTGCATGGAATGAATTTCAGATCTTATACAGAATGTCCTAAAAATTTTGGCGGAATTTTTAAAAATCATTAAAAAAAATTAAGAAATCGTTATACCAGAGTGCGGTTTGCGCTTTTAGACTTGTCAAATAGTCATTTTTTTAACACAAGGGGGGAAAAGTTAAAATTCTCACCAATCGATAAAAAATATACAAATTTTATCGCTTTATGAGATCTCAACAGGCAGCAGAAGAAAAACAAGCGGCCAGTGCGTGCTGACCGTACGTTCTTCTAAGGCTTATGAGGAAAGTCGCGCGCTCATACTTTACAATGCAAAGACCCAAGCTACCGCACAGAAGATCCGACATGATCTGATGAATCGACATCGATATAAATACTAGGTAATATATATACATTTTTTCCTTCCGTATTGTTATTATATTAGGTGTGATTGTATGTACGAATGAAAGGTGAATGGATGAATGAAAGGAGTATGTGAGGCTTTTTTTATCTACGATTCCCTTACAACATACCAAATATTTCTTTTCAAGTATCCAAAAACTTAGGTTCAAATAATTTCTTTTTGTCCCTGCTAATATAAGCATAGAATCAGATACCAGAGATTTTAGACCTCTGAGTCCGTGCTATCCGTACAACCATCCATCATTGGCGAGTCGCTTTAAAAGATATGGGAATCTAATGCACTTCTGTATTAGTAATAATGCGTGCAATTTGAATTACTGCTTTTTGAATTATTGCAACTCAATGAATGATTGCAGTTTTGACACTAGTAGGAAAGGTACTTTCGGTAAATTTGCTTTATGTCGACAAGGAATCAGTTGCAGAAGCATGACAAATTTTAGAACGTAAAAATTGACGGAACGCCGAGATCCATTGATTGAAACTGAGCTCAGAAAGATAGTGTACAGATTCGAAGAAACCGGTAGCTAAGAAGGTCGCTCAAGCAGTGGCAGGCCGAAGTTGCAGAGGAGGATAGCAATAGAAATGGATGCTCTCTCAGCACATTAATCCAACACCGTTTGTAGTGTACGGGAAGATTGAAGAAACACGGTTTTACCACAAATGAGCTTGTTTCGAGTCGTGTGTGAAGTCTTGATGTTACACCAGCACACAGGGCCGGCCTTAGGGGGATGTGGAGCTCAATTGGAAAAAAATGTTGGACAAGATTTTGTTTAGTTTCAGATTTTAAGAATCTAACGATTTAGAGTTAAGAAAAACGCAGCGGGATTTCTTCCGTCGAATTTTATGTTTCATAGAATAATGAAGAAAACCCAGCATGCATTTTGGATATCCGTCTTTTTTCCGATCGGAACCTAAATTTGATACAGAACTGCGATTTTTATGACGCCCCATACCGAATTTGATTTGTCTAGCATGTTGCTCTTGTGAGTTATGGGGTTCACTTACACACGGACAGACATATAGACAGAGCGTCAACCCTTAGATGGATTTTGTAAAAAATAGGATAAATATCTACAATTTTGATGATAAAAACCGTATCCAAATACTAGCCTTCTAACACTTTTTGGTTTTGTGTCATCATGTCCACCTGTACACGGATGGGCAACAGAAAGGTTTTCCGTAGACGGTTTGTATACTTCGTATACGAGAAATCGAAGAAAAAAGTATCTTCCTTAATTTTTTGAACTCAATTTTGTATCTTCTCGCAATCTAGCTGCGCCATTGACCTGAACGGAGAGTAGATAGCATTTTGGAGCGGGGCCCTATTTGGAGCAATCGGTCCATTCGGATTAAGGCCGACCCTGCCCGCACAAATTGTGACCTTCACAGAAGTGGAAGCCGAACGATCGAAACCCGAAAGCGAAAGGAATTCGCTGAGTGGACTTTGAAAAAGATCGGATTGCACAATTACTTGTAAAGATCTTTTGGGCAGATTAGGCCCATTTTTCTTTTCTCAGGTCCGTTCATGCGCATAACTGCAGGATCTGGGCTCGAGATATACACACATGCGCAGAAACGACACACTGTATGGTGTGAGTTCAGTGCATCAGTAATTCTTGGTAATTATTTCTTAGAAACCATTCAAAACAGATGAGTGGAAGACGAGCACCGTAACGGGGGACCGTTATTTTAAGAATGCTCCAAGATTATTTTGCGCCATCCCTGCGTTAAAAGCAACTTAAGACATCATTACAGTGGAGTACCTCCCCATATCACACCGCGTTTAAGACTGTTTGGGGGAAGTATATTTTGTCAAGAGTGAAAAATAACCAATTTCTTTAGTAATGAATGACCTCCAAGATTTCTTAACTTAACCTCTGCAAATGTTTCGCTATGGAGATACTTAAAATCTCAGGTTTATGTTCGAAGTTCATCTACTTTGTTTGAACCGAAGGATGCCTGCCATAAGCCTCCAGATAGTTGCCGACAAGCTGCACGCAAATGTAAATGGTTTTCGCAGCCGATTGCAGACTGTTCTTACATGTGGGGGTGAACACATCGAACATATAGCTGTTTTGCATTTTCAAGTACAAAAAAAAACTTACTGTATCTAGATATTTTCCATATATTTTGTTAATGTGGCGTCAAATAGCTCCACCTATCGGTGGCAATTTTAACTATATTTTTCTTGTGACAGAAAAAATACGACTCTGACAAGTTTGAAGGAGGAAACCGCAATTTTAGGTACACCAGTTTCTTAATTTTATATGAATTTTTAAATTTCGTCCAAATTTATGGAGCAACCTGTATTTAAAATTGTGTGAAAATTCTAGTGAAAGGATGAGCGCCAAGTTCTTCAGCGATAAAATATGAAGGATACTTTTAGAAAAAAATCTGTCGTTCAATGGACAATCCTTCTTATAGCGTCTATACGTAAAAGCTCAAGCGTTATAGATTTTGAAAGAGGAAAGAAAAATTTAAAATGCTCTATGAAGCAGTATAGAGAAACGCAAAAAGTACTGCTTCCAATGTAAACGATCATGCATTCCAACACCTCAACAAGAGTGTGATCCTCTCATCCTTAGGTATCAAATTTTTTGTATAGTTAATAAGAACATAGCGAATAAAATTGGTCCTGGAGATTTAAATAGTTTCAGTCAAAATAGCTTCTCCTTTAAGTTAATTTCCGCAAAGTTAAGGAGTGTGAATTCTTTAGCTTTCCAGTCTCTGGGGAATATTCTTGTGATTTGGATCTGAAAATTGAGCAAGCCATTCCATGCGTTAATGGAAGAAATTTATCAAAATTCATAGAAACCTATTAGCATTTAATTGTCAGCACTACTCCATATTTTTTTATTGTTATACTGTGAATAATTTGAACATAGCGATCATGAACATTGAATATTCTTTTTTAAACCTCAGGCCACTTTTCTGGGAGATTTTAAGCATTCTTTGCAAAAGAAAAAAGACCGAAAAGTGGACAATTTTATTTAAGATATCATGTACAGACACAACATCAAGTTTCAAACCTTTGCTATAGAGTCACATTGGCAGAAGGGTACTGTAGGGAAATTTTTTCGATTCATTTTCACCTCTTTCAGAGAGTAATGAAAAGAAGTTTTTCTATTGTGGATAGCAATATGAAATTATGCAAAGCAAAGGAAACATTATAAGGAATCATAAGGTACAGGTACAGAGCACATGGAATAGCATACATATTCATGAAAAATAATCTATAGTGTATGCAGTGGCGGCTCGTCCATTAGAGCTGCAGCACCCCCTAAAATTGTTTTAAAAGCTTGTATTTTAGTTTTGCTTCTTTTTTGCTTATTTTTCCATTTTGAGAGTTCGGTGATCAATGAAAATGAGGGTAAAAAGTAATAAAAAAACATGAAAAGAAGAAAGAAGAAAGAAAATGAAGCAGCAAGTAAAGAGAGAGACAGGTTAAAACTGCAAAATTGATTGTCCGTGAGAGTATCAAAATAAACCAACAGCGCTCAGCTGAGCGATGAATAGGGAGAAAATATCTGATTTAATGAATATTTATTTTCTTTTGTTAGAGGATTACTCTTCCAACAGTCGATCATTTTAATGGTCGGTACGTCGATAATTTTCTAAAATATTATTTAGATGAAAATTTTTATAGGGAGGGATCAATCTCATTATCATTAGAGGTAAGAAAAAAAATTAATGTCACAGAATTTTAAGGCAACTTATTTTCACAGCTTTCGCTGAGCGAAAAACTGAATATAAAAATGCAGGTCGCTTTATGCCGGATTAGAACATTGTTCGAACGTCTTCAAGTAGGAAAACCAAGTACACTACTAACGAAAATTTTTTGAAGCACTGCTTGTTTCTGAGCTGACAAACCGCCATTGACTGTATGATTACGAACATGGAAAGTCGCTTCCCAGAAATGTTAGTCTTATGGTTGGGAAGAGAGTTTCACATGGTTAGTATGGAATGACCGGCAGCAGCCAGGACTGGATCCCTGACCTTGGCGACTATTTTGGCGATTTGAGGATTTTGGCGACGAAATGTGGGACCTCAGAAATGTTGGAATTTTCTCGATATCTCCATTAGGGGCTGACATCCGGATTGATCCAGATGATTCATATGACGTCACGGCCTGTCGCGGAGACTATAAAAGGACCGTGCTCGGATCATAGAAGGAGTAGTGTGTGTTGATCCACTGGGATCGCCTCTAGAGTGCGAAAGTCTTTGGAATCTCTCTTTGGAGTTTTATCCGCTGTGCGAGCTAGTAAGCTGTTAGACACTGAGAGGTATTGAAAGTGCTGTTAATATCAGTTTTTTAGAATTTCTGTCTATTTGTGTTGCTAATTTGTGCAAGTGCTGTCTTTCCTACCTGCGCTTCGTGTTTTCCGGAATATTCGAGAATAAAGTGTTATCCTGCTTGTTGGACTGTTCACCGTACACACACCGAACGAATTTCGTAACATTATGCATCATTGGTCGATTTTCATTAGTATGGAAATCATTTCTTAACTGCACCAGACATAAAAAATGTCTGCTGAAATTTCCTTAAGTTATCTATATTAATTTAGAGGAAAGCAAACCGAACAGTTTCTGCATCTCTGATAAGGAGACACACACTCCACAAAGAGATTTTAGATTGAATTTATCATCAAAGATCCAGCACTCTTCTTTTTACGATACCTTAATAGTACTAAATGATGAACTTTTTCATCCATAATTTTACAGATAGTATGATTTTTCATCAAATGTGTTAGATGTTCCATTCTGAAGAGGAAAACTTTTAATAATATTTTATGGTTAGAAATGAGTTTATTCCTGAATTTCTTTTATGTAGCGTATACTGGTGTCCAAAAAGAATGCACAATTCTTAAGATGCTAAAAAGTAGAGTTAATATGGATACTATGGTTCGCAATCAGTTGCAAAGAATCGTGGGACATACTATTGTCGGAACTCACATTTTACAGTGGAAATTCAGTCACGAAGGCATTTGGGGGGGGGGGGGCCCCAAAAAGGGATGAAGACGAAAATGGATTTTGACCCATCCCGATAACGAGTTGAAACGAGATGAAACTTTCATTAATGGTTATGTTTGATGTGTATAATATTTACATGCCTTTTCGTAAACATAGCACAAATATTCGGGAAGATATAAAGATTTTATTAAAAAATCCCAAATTTTTCCTTGTGTCTTTTGCTTATAACATGCAGAGTTGTAAAGTAAAAGAAGCACTGTTTTAAAATTTGAATATTACAGGAAATATGAGCATATGTAATAAATAATTTTCACTGCGCATGTGCGAGACATAGCGTAATTTTTCTTGCACAACTTCAAAGTCAGATACATATGGCAACTCATACAAAAATTCCAGCTCAGTATTGTTAGTATTCAGAAAGATATCGGCATTGCAACGAGGTGAATTTCGGTTCACTCTAATAGAAGCTAAATTATGAGGGTTCTTGCACAAACTGGTGTTTTTTAAACTTGAATCTTCGAATAGAAATAATCCAACTGTATTTAAATTATGTATTTAATTTATAACTATACACAAGTATTCAGGATATTCAACTTTCATAAAATTCAATATTTTTTAGCATCTTAAGAATTGTGCATTCGTTTTGGACACCAGTGTATGTTTATTACGAAATCTACACGAGAAACGTTTAACACAAACATTTACAAAAAATAAATAAGTGAAAATGAAAATTGCTCACTGTTCCAAATTTCAGTTCATTAGTTGAATGAATGTTCCAGTTTGCAACAACCTTATTGGTTATGGGGTACTTAGTTTTAAGCCAAAGATAAGATCGTCTTAATCCAAATAATGAAGACGATCTTAAATTGTTATATCATTCCTCAAACTTATAGACATTCAAAAAAACTCCATAAGATATAATTGAGGTAAGATATGATGTATTGATTTAAGATATTCAAACGTGTAATTCGGAAAAAACTGATTCAGATAGCATTTTTCTTAAAACAGTAAGAGATCCATCTGCAGTTCTGTGGCACCCCACAGTTTTCCCCCGCGCTTTAACTTGCAGGAAACTGCAATATAGAATTTTAACGGAATAGACAGCTTAATGTAAATTGAGCAAAACTTAAAATTAATGAATGAATGAATTCACTAGAGTAAAAATTAAAGATAGTTTAAAATATTGTTTGTAACAGCAACTTTGAAGTGATTAATAATTTTAGTCGCAAATGATTTTAAAATATTCATAATTTATTCGCCTAAACCTATTCGTGATTCAAAAATAATAGAAAGCCAAAACAACTTTTATTTTGCGTCCGAAAACTATCTTTGCAGCAGATTAATATTACGTTCGTTTATACGATCCTTCATTGGTGCTCATCTGGTGAAAATTTCGTCAATTTCGTTCCTTTTGTAATATTCTCCCCCTTTATGCATTTTTGTCAAAATGGTTAAAAAGATTAATTGACAGAAAAATTAGTGTAATGGACCTACATTAGGTTTCTTATACAAGACCATCATCACTAAACAAACTTCAGATTGAACAAATTGAATTATAAATACGAAAACGCTTCCCGAAAAAAGGATTATGCATAATTTTATTCTGAAATTTCGATACTAATGTAAATTAATTTTTGCTGTTTTGTTCTGATCCTGCTGTTCTTGTCGAAATATCAAAACACGCTTATATACTGCTACTCATACGGGTTTTTCTTTCTTTCTCTTTTTCTTTTCATTTTCCTGTACTAAAATTAGTCTGATATTAGAATTTTTTGAAATAGGAAGAACAAAATAAAAGGCATAGCGTGTCTAATTAGAGTGAATCTGTTATTTGCATGTGAAATTTTTACCATTATACAGGGTGGTCATACATTATTGGACCCATTTCAAAAATTAATTTAAAAAACTAATAATGTTACACTTGTGTTTTTTTAATGAAAGAGCAAATAAAAAAGTTTTTTTAGATAGGTGGCGTATCATTAAGGCGTTCTAAATTAGCTACAGCGAGAGATTACCATATGCAAAGGCTACCGATCAGCAGAAGCTGGTGCGTGTTTTCTGGTTTCCTTTTATAGTTTCTTTTAATTTCTCGAAGAGTATTCAGTTTTCGGATTACAATTGATTTAAAAAATTAAAGAGCTTAACATTCCCTACAAATACATGCCTTTATTTTTCTTCTAGCTTTAATAGCTTCGCAGATAATGGCTCTCAAAAATGGGAGATTTCCAATAATTTACGACCACCTAGACCGCCGTAATGGAGCGTTACCTATCTAAAAGAACTTTTTTAAAATGAAAACAATAAAAAAAAACACTTAAAACTGAAAACTAAAAAAAAAAACACTCAAGAAACATTAAAAAAACCATACTTGTAACATTAATGGCTTTTTTTTATTATTATTAATTTTTGAATTGGGTCCAATAATGTATGACCAACCTGTAGATTGAAATATTTAAAACTATAAGGTGAACCCAAGTGAAAGAGGCACTGTATTTCTAGGGGCATTATTCCACATGTTAGAACTTTGAGATTTCTCTGGTAGATGGCGGTGCATGTCATAAGAAATTTGATAAATTTGGTATAGAGCGGTCAGTAGCGTGAGTCCTATGGATTCCACCGAACAAGCTCAGCACGCAATCATTCAATTTTTGTCGGCAGAAGGTGTTAGTCGCATCAACATTTGCAATCGAATGTGGATGGAACTGAGTATATGTCACTTAGTGCAGTTTTCCGGTGGCGAAGTGATTTTAATCATGGGCATGTGACCACAGCTAATATCCCACCAACAGGTCAGTCACACTTGGTCGTTAGTGCAAA
The DNA here is from genome assembly GCA_013235015.1 of Araneus ventricosus. Taxonomy (NCBI): domain Eukaryota; kingdom Metazoa; phylum Arthropoda; class Arachnida; order Araneae; family Araneidae; genus Araneus; species Araneus ventricosus. The sequence goes on along the minus strand of BGPR01016870.1, from coordinate 10,336 downwards.
TATCCCTGCACCATCGGAAAATTTCACTCTGTGATACACACAATCCCATACTCAATCTTCATTCGACTGTAAATGTAGATTCAGTGGTGTAGTCGCAAGATAAGCAGTGCCGAGACGTTATAAAAGCTCCACTACACTCCTGTGTCAGTTCCACAAACACCTGCCGACACAAATTGAATAACTGCGCGTTGAGCCTGTATGCAAGAATCCATGCCACGACGTTGCTTGTTTTGTCACTTGTGTTTCTGACATACCGCAACTATTCGCCTTATACCAAATTTCTCTTCATGTACACAGATATGTACAAGAGAAACCTCAAATCTCTATCACGTAAGAGCTACAGCCCTTTTTTCATTTGGGCGCACCTTATATATATATAACTATAAATATAAGGCTCAGTCGATGATAACACTCTTCCAGTTTCAAAGAAAAATTTTGAACCTTTATCAACATAATCAGATTCTTTATATAACGTCAAAATTTTGATATTTGTTCGATATTCACAGATCACTGAATATTCGAGCCAAGTTGTTCCACAGCAATGTTATCCCTTAGTGCACCTTAAGGAATTTACAAATAATTACTGCGCGAATTTATGAAGTTGAAGCTGCTAGTCTATTTGAAATGGAGAAATTAGCCCATTTCGTCGCTTAACAAGAAACACCACACTTCTAAATTTTTTGAAATTTCAAAGAGGAAGAAAAAACTGGAATTAATAACGAATATTTCTAAATTTTTTCAACATCTAGGATAAAGATAAGACTGTATAGTCCTACTAGACATGAAAAAAATCCAGAAATATTTGTTACACTGTAAAAAAAATCCCGTAAAATTTACGGTTTTAAACCGGCAGCTGGGTTGGTTGTGCAAAACCGTAAAAGTTACGAAATAAATCCGTAGGCACAACGGTGTTTTACCGTACAGAGACAAGTTTTTTCCGTAAAAGTTACGAAGTAAATCCGTAGTCAAGTTAAGTAGATCAAGTTTTCTCGTTAAAAATTAAATCATCAAAGTAAGTGCCGTCATCGACTGAGTTGAGTTGTTTTCTCCTTCTGTTCGAGTTGAAACGTGCTGATGTGTATTATCGATTAGGAATATTAATTAATCAAGGCTTTATTATTAATTTCAATTAATCTAATTTTTAATCGAACTTACTTGGACGATTTCGATGCAAGGTGGTGACAAAACTTCGAACTCCTCCGAGTCGGGGATCGAAACCGCGTTCATAGAAACAAAAGGCAGTCGCTCTAACCACTAGACCACCGGAGACTTCAGAAAAAGAGGTAAAAATATTCTATTTGAGTTTTAAAGTCACTATAGCTCTAGTGGCGCCACCTAGTGGTGTAAAAATCAACTATTGTCAGAACACGTGTTTTAAGGTTAGCTTTCATGAGTGACAACAGGTTACTGCAACATGTGTAAACAATAGCGGAGATGGAACCCTATTAAAAACATGAAATGAATGCAATAAAATTACATTTAAGAAAAGGGAAAGATATCGTACGGAAAGCAATACCGTATGACGAAAAATAGAATTTGAACTGACGGTTTTAAACCGTTTATGGCTGGAGCAGAAAACGGGGAAAAACCGTTTTGTCAACAAAACAGCTTTAAACCGTCAAATATACGGAAGAAGTCCGGGAAAAAAACGGATATTTTTTACAGTGTATTGGTTGCGAAAAAATCAGTTTTTTTTCTTCCTCTTTGAAATTTTTAAAAATTGAAATAGGTGGTATTGCTGATAAGCGACGATTTGCTATATTTACTCGGCAGTTACTCATTTCTCATTCGCTTCTGCATTTGATGGTGCATTCAAAAACATTATTTAAGATATAAGGGAAAAGAAAATAATGTTACATTTCTTTTTGTTTGAAAGATTGGATTGCCGTGCCCATAAATATCATCATGTATAAACTATCCAAACCCATAATAACACTGCTAACAAGTTTTCATTCTCGTTTACATTTTTCAGCAGCTTCAAGAGCTTTGACGCATATTTATTTACTTATTTTTATTTATTTGCCCACGCCGCACAGCTTACTCAGAGGGTGTAAGGCATTGACCCGGACGGCGGTGAGTACAAAATAACAACAAAACAGAAAAAAACATTACATCAAATTACAAAACATCATAGCAAAATTGAATTACACTGAATGCAAAAAAGCAACAACAAAAGCAAAAGTTCTGAACAATTAAACAGAAGACAAAGGAAGTGACAAAAAGTTCATGAAACAACATCAAATAGTAAAAGAGAAAACAAAAGGCAAATAAAAATTTAAACAAAAACTTAGGATATTAAACACATTACAGCATATGTGACAATTCAATAGAACACATTTAAAATTTTATATTCCAAGAAGAAATTTTTTAAAAATTAGAAATATTAAAGAAACATTGATATATTTTTTACCAATGTTTCATCAGTTAGAAAGCTCACTGCAAATGCAACTGGAAATCTTAAAGATTTCTTTTAGTTTCACAAGTCCAAATTTATTTTGAACTAAAATTTTAAACCATGTAGATTTGTTTGCGTCAGCAGGTCTATTTAAATTAAATTTTTTAGTGAAAGCGCAATCAAAAACATAGTGGTCTACATCACCTTGTAAACCAAATTTGCAATTTGGCGTCCTGGCTAATTTGAAACAATATAAATATGAAACAAATGCGCCACGGGCCGTTAAAAAATATATCACATAATTTGTTAGTGAGAATTAAGTTTAACAGACCCAGTGAAACCTTTTACTTGGGTTCCTGTTTCAATTGTAATTCCTGTTCTGTTCGTAATCAGCGTAAAAGACGCCAGGGGCACAGTATTATTTTTTCGATCCTTCATTATATCTGGTTTAAAAAGTGATATAAAACTCTGTAATGTTTTATTTCCATGGTACATATTCCCTCGATCACTAAGTCACTGAGTTAGGTGATCAAACGAAGTCGATTTTGTTATTGATTCTAGTCATTTCCTTATACGAGGTTGGATCCAAAAAAAGTTTACAAAGCTAATAAAAAATTATTTATTAACATTAAACAGAAAATACAAAAAAGAATCAAGAGGAATACTTGCCGATCACTTTTCCACATAATCACCAAATCTATTTACGCAGACCTAAACGCAGGACCAACTTGTTTAACCCGTCTTGGCAAAAATCACATCCTGTCCATTGAGCCAGTTCTCGACAACTGTTTTCACATCGTTCTCTGAAGAAAGCCTTGTTCCAGTTAAGTGTTCAGAGCCCAGATTGGGTGACGAATCTGGGCTGTAGGGGGTGTCTCTAGACTTCCCACTTGAACTTTCGCAGTAATTCTTAAGTTCTGCGAGCAGTATGGATATTATCATGCGAGAGGATGACACCATCGCTCAACATACCAGGGCGTTTGCGTCGGATAACTTCACGATGGATTAATGATTATTTCTTTTTTCCGAAATTGAAGGAACACTTATCCGGAACAAGATTCTCTTCAGAGAGTCATGTGAAAACAGTTGCTGAGAATTGGCTCAATGGACAGGACGTGATTTCTGCCCAGTCGGGTTAAACAAGTTGGTCCTGCGTTTCAGATAAATGCCTAAATAGATTTGGTGATTATGTGGAAAAGTGATCGGCAAGTATGCCTCTAAATTCCCTTTTGTATTTTCTGTTTAATGTTAATAAATAATTTTTTATTACCCTTGTAAACTTTTTTTGTCCATCCTCGTAGTATTGTTAAATGTAGTGAAATGGTATTACAGGTTTGGAGCACAGGTGATAACGGATTAGCGAAAAAGAAACATTTAATTTGAAACGTGAAAAATTTTTACGAGCAATTAAGAGATTTATCGTATAACCTTTCTTCTTTATAACAGAAATCCACATTTTCCATACAACCACCATTTCAGTTTCCGTACTGAAACAGAGACGAAGAGACCGGGTTAGTATTTGGGTAGATTTCTGAAAGTTATACTACATGCATCTGGTGTGTTCTTATTTTCGGTCGTTTCAGGAATGTTAAGATTATTGCGAAATATATTCATGGGATGTTCTTTAACTCTGAAATAAGTTATGTTTCTATAGAAATATTGTTACAAAAATCGCCTGGTAGATGCACGTGAATGCAGTCCAACAAGCAGGATAATAAAAAAAAAAATATTTTTTTATTTTAAGAATATTCCAGGAAAACAAAGCGTAGCACAAGTATCAAAACTAAGCAGCGCTTTTATAAATTAATAACTGAAACATACAGCAAATCACTAATAAATATTAGTCACAACACTTTCAATAGCGCTCAATGTCTAACAGTTCACCAGTTTCACTGCTGAACAAACTCCAACTGACTGACTCCTTGGTTTGAGTCTTTGCCCTTTATACCTTTTTACAACAGGAGGTGACGTCGTATAGTAACCTCTGAAATGTTCTTGATATTTCCGCTCCTAGTAGAGATAGGGACAAATTTCTTGTATTTTCTAGAAGCATCATTTTGACGCCCAAGTAGCCAAAATGATCTCCAATATCGGGGCTCATTGGTTTCCCTTCTTGTAGAACCTCTGCAAAACTCTCTTTCTTGTTACAAGATTAGCATGTTAGGGAAACAACTTTACACCTTCGTAACAATATGAAGAATTGGTGTAACACATGGGAATAGGTAAGAAATGAAGTCTGAAGTGACGCTGTTTCGCAACACGATGAACAAAATCCAAGCTATAACAGTATTTTAAAAAATGCTCCGAGGTTTTATTCCATCTGGTCTTTTATAAAGATAAATAAAAAAGGTTAAGGCTTAAAGTGGCAAATAATACCATGTTTGCTTATGCGTTATTTCCTCATTTTAAAGTTTCTTCTGTCTTGTGCTCTTTTTTTTATCTTATTGTATCAAAACACTTCAAAGATATGATGAATTCACTCCCAAAAAATCATTTCGCTTGCTACCAACCTCAAATATTTAATAATTGTTTTTCCAGGTAACATTTTAACTTCAACAGCTTGCCAGCTGCATGAACCAGTTTTCGCCAATGGTATCAATCATTCATAAGAAAAACTTTCTTAAACTTTTTCCTTCCTTTTTTTATTTAAATGAAAAGAAATCTCTGCCTTAATTTTTTCACTCGAAAATATTTTTCAGAAATATAAAATGCAGATTGAAATGAATTATATGCGTTACAATTTTATTATAATTATTATTTATTAGATGCAGTAACTTAGCTTAGTTATATTAACGCCCTTTTTGAAACAACACTAGTGCTATTTTTGGACGGACCTCGAGATTGAACCGTGGTCAGATGACGAGAACGACACTTGAGCCGGCACTCCTGTACTTAAATGCTTTAATTTACAGTATTACATTATTTTGTATACAGTAACTTAATTTTATTTTTCTTAGTGAAATTTTAATTGATGCAGACAAAAGCCAAACTTAATTTTTCACCTGTAGAAAAAGAAACCTAAGAATATTTCTAGAAATTCTAAAAGAATAAGGGATATATTGTTACTCTATTTCTTCCAAACTACGCAACTAAGCACAACAAAATGTACATAGTTTGATGAGAATCTTCCATTGCAATGGACGTAGTTCTGCAATCAGGAACCAACTCCCAAAGGCTTATTTTGACATAGAACTGTTTTTACGAGATATTACAGAAAAAGTTCCATTGATGCATTTCCTCAAAATTAGTGAATGCATTATATGAACAGATTGAAAATGGTTCATTTTAATACTGAAAACCTTACTCTTAGGTTCAATTTTCAATAACGAAAACTAACTCTACCAAATGGTAGTGAGTTCGTAATTGCATAATCGTTCCTGATTGTGGCTTTCTCTTTATATTTCATACCCTTTCTGAGTCAATCTCCAATTTCGGTAATCCAAGCTGTCTTCAGCCCTTTCACAGAGTGTCTCAAAAGTCCTTGACACATTTTTAAATTTAATCAAGAATCAAAAATTGTGATATCAGTGTGCAGTTTTCACTAAATAGCATTATGCGGCATAAAGTTTTTTTTTTTATGTATATATATATAAATAATGGTTCAGTTGTCTACACATAAATAGCGCTGATGGTACAGCATTAGCTTAGTAAGGTTAGCTTCCAGTCTGTAATTCTGTGTAAATATGACGACTCCAACGGAAAGAGCGTCGGTTGGTACTTTGAAATAAAGTCGATTGTCCAAGTTTAAAGAAAGTTTCGTACTATGTCATAAAGCTGCTCCTTGTTGAAACAGAATTTTGTCATGGCACCGAAGATTTTTGGAGACTGGAGATTGTTGGACAGACCTAGAAGTGGTAGTACTGATGATGATGTCGTACGTCAGATGATGATGCAGAACGAATCCACTAAATGTTTATTCTCAGTCCTACATGGTCAACATGAAGTGCTTCGCGGGAATTAGGAATTACACGAACAACAGTACTTCGATACTGATTTGCGGTACAGACATTTATTAAAATTAAATTTCTGATTTATTAATGATTTCTTTTTAGCAAAAAAAATGCAATCTAGTGAAAACCGCACACTGATATCACATTTTTTAATGTTTTTACTGAATTTTGAAATGTGTCAAGGACTTTTAGGACACCCTGTATATTATGTTGTAGCAGTGGTATAGTGAGGGTAATTGGCACTCGGGACATTTTTTAGACCCCCTTCATTCATATTTAGCTTTAAAAACATGAAATAATGGCTGTAATATTTGTTTTTGTGGCGCTTCCCCAAAATTGGCGTTCCGAGTATCGATATCCCCTTTTCCCACCACTGAGTTTGAGCAAAACCCATTTTTAAAAACCATTTCTTTAATAGTAACTAGATACATTTCCGATAGAAGACCAGGTATTCTATTTTATTATTATTATTATTATTATTATTATATATTATTATTATTATCTTGGTGCTTCTTTAGAAAAATATTTGAAATTTAATAACGTTTTTTTTATGAAATTTTGTTTACTAATAATAATTACTCTGCAGTTCGTTTTTCTTTCGTTTACACCTGCATACAGCATGATTTACATTTCGTTAATTACTTATTATTCTTTGTAATGTAAAAAAATACTAAAGAATAGATAAGAAAAGAATCGAAGAATTAATAATAAATAAGTTTTAATCCTAGGTTGACTGAAACCGAGCGTGTACTATGGAACTTTTCCTTTTATCCGATTAGGACGAAAATTCGGTCTACAATTTTGGCGACAAGGCCACATACCAAATTTCATTTATCTAGCTAATTGTATCTATGAGTTATCGTGTTCCAAACCCACGAGTAGACAGACCGACAGACAGGCAATCCTTTGACAAATTAGGTCTCAAATTTTACACACATCTACAATTCCGATTATAAAACCATATGAAAAATTTCTTCTTGACGTTTGCGTTTTTGGGCTATCGTCTACACATGAACATGGACTGACAGACAGATTTCCTGTTGACGGATTTCATCCAAAATTTTACAGAAATCTACCACAGACCCTTGCTACATGCGATAAACTTGTGATTTATCTATTCTGTAACGATTATACTACTCTGTGTAAATATTGCATTAAAGAGATTGATAATTAAATTACATATTAATACGAAACACTTGCTTTATGATTTTATCCCGACGTTTTCACTAAAAAATCTACGGCGCGGACCCGAAGTGCACCTTTCTATTTTTTGTCGGGGGTACTCAAAAATAAAAAGACTTAATCAAGGGATGCAGGAGGAAAAAAAAAAAAGTTTGGGAACTGCTGGTCTAACTCTTTTCGTTTTGGAGTTATGGTGTTATAGTTCCAAAAACGGTTTTTTTTCGGACTCTGAGAGGTCTAAAACGTAGAGATTCATCAAAATCTAGAAGTCGAATTTGTGACGATTATATTACTTCCTTTTTTTGATACGAGAAAGTGAAAAAGGGGCAACTAAGAATAGAATTTATTGATTATGTAAAGGAATAGATGAAAAGGAATATTTTTAAGCGTGCATTTCAAAACAGTATTTTTCGCTTGACCAATTGGCGGAATATGTATTTTCGTCAAAATATCACCTGGAAAAATATACACATGCAAACTGAAGTCATAAGCAACATTTTTATGTTTATTTGACGTGTTGAGACCATTTTCAAGAAAATGGCGTAGATGTTGTGAGTGTATTTAACTTTCAGAATTATTTCGATGTGAGTATGTTTTCTGAACAATATAAACCCCATTAATGTTAAGTATAAAATTGTTGATTATTTGGTTTATTAATAGAAGAAAATTTTATAAATTCGTTTACTTTGTCATTATTTATATTTATCCTAAGCATATTTTTGAAACTGAAGTAAAAAGAAACAGTAAATACATAATACATAATATAAAGAATAGAATAAAAAATACTTTTTTAGTAATATAACAATTAAAATTAATCACGAATGCAATCAGGAGTGATGGAAGCTAGCTTGCAAAATTCTATTTTAAAAGGGCACCGATTTGCAAAATTACAAGGCTTTAATAAGAGAACAGGTGACTTTTTTTTCTTTTCCTCCTCAGCTATTTTATTAGATAGGTATTTCCGTTGGTCCAAAGACGCTCAAATTCCTACCTATGGTTCTGATGGGGCGCCAAATCGGTCTAGCCCAGGGCGCTAAAATTAGTTAAGGTTGCCCTGTGAAGAATATTGTCGTATTGCTTAATAATGCATTTAATTACACAGTGCAAAATAAAAATATTAACCAAATTAAATAAGTCCTTATTCCTAGAACTATATACAATTTTCAATTACACTTGTTGCCCCCGCTTTGTTTCAATTTGTCCAAGAGGGAAGATCAGAAATGTCATATCATTCTATGACCAAAAAATAGGCTTTTCTACCACTAGATGGCAGCATATACGTATTTGTAAGAGAATTGAGTATTAGACAACTATATTAACTGTAGCCCAGTCAATAAAGGTTTCAAAAAGGAAATGATTAATATAAAGCTGAATTTTATCTCATTAATAGGTCACTACCAGAGGGGACAAAAGACCCCCAAACTACCCATGGAGTTCCCCCCCACAACCCCCCTCAATGGTTCAAAATACCACTATTTAAGGAACAGCCATTATCTCTGTAACTAATGAGCGGATTAAATTCAACTTTTTTCGTTTCGTTTGATATTAAATGGGCCAGATGAAAAGTTCTGTTCATATTTGCATTAAGTATTTTAGTTTATATATATATATAAATTTAGGAAAATTATAGAAAAAGTAAGTTTTTTATTTTGAGACTTTTGATCTTTTGCCCAATATTTTTTATTTGTTCATATTATGTATAAACCCTTCCTATAAAAGTTATAACTTACACTTTTTCTAAACTAGTGATAAATAGTTTTTTTTATTTAATGTGCGATAAATTATTGTTTTATGGCACAAGGTTCATGCTGCGGCAATCGATGTGTTTATAAAGTTAAAAAGGAAATATTAATGAGAAGGACATTGTAAACAACTGTGAAGAACCATAAGACAACTATATTAAATAGGTGCCAATGGCCACAATTTTTTTGTAAATAAATTATAATAACTAGATTATCAGTTAATAGTCAATAGCTATGGAAATAACATACACCCAAATGCAGCATTTAAAATCTATCAAAAAAAAAATTTAGAACACTGCTGAGGGTGCTGTGCATTGACGGAGTTCTTGAACTCAAGGTTCTTCACCTCCGGACATTCCTATTGCTGGGAAAACCAGCGGGAATGGTCTCCCCAAAACTCTTTCGTAACCGTCCTAACGCTGGTGGGGGGAAAATACACAGAGCGGTGGTAACATAGACGATTCCCTAACACAGGTGGGGAAAACGCGTGAACCGTTCGCGCCTTTTTTTGCGTAGTACAATGGCGAAGAAACCGAATACGCAATTTCAACGCCTTTTTTTCAACCGATTGGAACAAAAATAGGGCACGGATCTACAATTAATGTTAGCAGACCTCATACCAGTTTTTTATTTCTCATAGGGTTTCGTCTGTAGGGTTTAGAAGTCATAGGATTTAGAAGTCATAGGAGTTTAGAAAGGTATCGTGCTAGCAAGTATGGAATTATACAGACCGACAGACAGTCGCTTTCTGACGGATTTTTTCCAAAATTTGATACGGACTTGTTGCTTGAAAGTAAGTAAAATTGTGTACCAATTTTATCCTCTAACTATTTAAATTTTGAGTTATCGTGTTCACTATAAACACGGACGAACGAACGAACTTCCCGTGGATAGTTTGTCCAAATTTGATAACCTACAAATTATGTGTAAAGATCATACCAAACTAATCATATAAACTCTAACCATTTTGAGTTATCGTGTTCACAGAACAGTATAATTGCAAATTGTGTTTTTTCAGACTCAAGGGAGAGTTTAAAACGTGGAATTCATCGCAATCTAGGGTCAAT